>CM077165.1:52192229-52270416 GCA_039583875.1 Platanthera guangdongensis
TGATCCTTGCACTATCGGAAGGAACCCTTCCACACGTAGGAGTCAACACTCCCACAACACGGGTTTGCACCCAACCCTTACAACTAGGAACCTACGTTCCTTTATAACAAAAGTAAAACTAGAATGTACAAAAGATACAAACTACGTTTGGAGACTACGGTGTCCCTCTTCATTGACGACGTGTTCTTGAAGTCCACAAAGAGTCCACAACCCTAGATATCTCTTGGAGAGGATCTCCCCGGAACCGGCGGCGGCAAGATGGGCGGCGACAAGGTTCACGGGATCGGCGGCGACAACGATGTGCGGCTGCTGTACTTTGGAGATCCAAACTTCGTAGCAAAGCTAGCTAGGTCTACCAATGGTCACACTGGGATCAATCGTCTCGATCGATTCGGATGGGGAAGATTTTCCCGATCAACAAATCAAGAGACAAGAGATCTCCGGTTAGACACGTGAGACTCTAAGCTTGGCTATGCTTCTGTCGCCGGAAGATCAGGAAGAATCGCGATCAAAAGCGGCGACCAACTAGCGCGAGCGGCGACGGCGGCGACGGAGCAGTTTCACGATTTTAGGTCAAGATGGTCGCTCGGCTTCTTTCTGTGTATTTTATTCCGTGGTTTTACTGTTCATAAATAAGCCTGTATTTATACTGTAGACAACTTCAAGATGACCGTTGTGGGTCCCACCAGAAGAAACCCTAAATCTGGTTCAAAATAGTGCCAGCGGCAGAATCCGGTTCAGGGGGTTCCAGAAAATCGTCTAAGGCAAAATCGGCGAGAATCGAAGAAGATTCCCGCCGAATCGGCGAGAATCAGCCAGTGATTCTCGCCGAATCACTTGATGATTCTCGACGAATATTACTTGTCCCTGATTTGCTCAACGAGGGATTCGGCGAGAATCAGTAGTGATTCTCGACGAATATTACTTGGCGCCGCTTTGAGGCAGCTGGATAGAGTCGGCGAGAATCAGCCAATGATTCTCAACGAATCGGCGAGAATCACTAGTGATTCTCGCCAAATCGGCGAGAATCACTTGGTGATTCTCGTCGATTTACACTTGGACGATTTTTCGTCTCTCCACCCATGAGGTGCTCCTTGACCCATCCTTGCTCCTTGTCTGCTCTTGCCTTAACACAACCCTGTACTTGAAATTAAGTACACTCCAATAGAGAGAGTACACGTAGGCAACACACTGATCTGCACAACGAGGGATTACGTCGTGCAGACCCGTGTATATTGACCTACTGCACCCTGACATTGGTGTGCACTTAGCGTGGAAAAACTGCAAGCACAACTTGAAATATTTTGTCAAAAACATTGCCTATTTACCTTAGCTTGTTCAGGGCTTCTTCAAATCAGGAACGTTGTGGATACAATACCCAACATGATGATTTTAGAACAGACTCTGATGACTCTTCTGCTACCATTGCCAGGAAAAGAAAGGCAAGGAGCAAAGCAATGAAGAGGGTACCTCCTGCCAAAGTTAAGGATAACAATGATATTCCATATTACATTTTACGTGATTGCCCTATCACTGAACACTGGATGCAATACTCCAAGAACAGCTGAAGGCAATGAAGAAGAAAATAAAATATGAGAAGGGTTCATCCCAATTCCAGCACTCTCATCCTCCTCCACCACCTCCTCCTGATGCAGGTGCAGGTGGAAGCTCTGCAGCTCAACCCCCAGCCAGAAGTTAGGCTCCCTATCAGCCTTATGCCAGATCTTACCACAGGGAAATCCAATCCAGGGGTTCTCATTCTAGGAGAGGAGGATATAGAGGTAATCAAAGAGATATTCAAGTCTACTCCAAAGGGTACTCCAGGCAACACCCATATTCCAGGGAAAGACAAACTTCTTCTGATACAACATCTGGTCCTTTCCCTTATAAGCTAAAAGATACTGTGTCTGCCAGGCCTCCTCAAGACAATCCCTCCAACAGATATGAACCACCTGTACCCTTTGAGGATCCTGAAAATAATCCAGCTGCTTGGACTACTAGGTTAAAAGAACTAGCTGCACTGGATCAAATTAAAAAGGCTAGAGAACAAGGAATAGATTCATCCAACATTTCAACAATGTCTGAACAGAGACAGAAAGAGCTAGAGAGATATGCTTCAAGTAAATTCTTTGATGCTGACAGGTATATGGAATTACATCCTAAAGCTGTAGTTCCCAGGCCTAAAAAGCAAACATATTTGGGTGCAGCAGATGATACCAGGTCAAACAAGGAAGCCCTCAATCCTAATAGAGAGATTAAACTTATTAAAGGCAAGGAGAAGAAATGATATTGTAAGGTGACAATTTCTGTGATTTCTGATTACTATCTGGATGCTATATATCTCTGTGATTCTGCAATGTCTAGCTGTTGTTTTTCCGTTTTACTGATTGTATGTTGTTATTTAAAATTTTTCCAAGGTCTGTAAATAGTAATCCTAACCTAAATAGGGGGAGATTGTTGGAACACCCTATTACTAATTTGGGTCAGGATCACTATGTCTCTAGGAACCTTTGCTTGACCTCCTGTATAGCTTAATAGGTCAATTAGAGTTGAGTCTAATGGTTAGAAGTCTAGGTTTGGAAGCTGCCCTGAAGACGAAGATTTTGTGTTTGGAGACTAAGTCATATCGTCGAGCTCAGCACGACGATTCGTCGAACTCCGGTCGACGATCGTCTAGCTCAACTTCGACAGATCGTCGAACTCCATTCGACGATCGCTGAGCTCAACTTCATTATATCGTCGAACTCCATTCGACGATCGATGAGCTCAGGTCGACGATTTTGACTCTGCTTTGGATCTTTATCTCTGAGCTCAGTTCGACGATCTTTGAGCTCAGATCGACGATATTTTGCTGCTGTATATTTCCAGATCGCTGAGCTCAGCTCGACGATAGCAGAGCTCAGTTCGACGATTTCAGATAACTTCCAGGATGTTTCCAAATTCAAATTCAAATCAGTTAAGGAGTTATTCTGCAATTAATTCAGAGATTTCCTAGCTGTTTTCATTCATTTCTGGACCAAGTTTCAAGGGATTTTTCAAGGAATATTTCTGTGGACTTTCCTCCAGAAGAGATTGCGCAATTAAGGATGCAATTAATGCAGGCCAACGGCTATACTTGAAAGAGAGTGTCATTCTATTCTGTACCAGAGAATAAAAAGACAGAATTTTTTGAATCACTCACAGAACACAGATTACAGAGATACATTCATAGATATTCTGTCAAAAAGAATTCTGAAGAACACACATCCAAGGAGATCAATCTTTTCAAAAATCTTCAGATCTCTTTAGTTTTCAAAGTGTTCAAGGCCAACATATTTCAAGACTCCAGACATTCAACATTTCAGCTATTGCTGAAATCATCTATTGCTGGAGTTTAATCTTTGAAGGCCTATCACCCTCAGCAAAGCTTTTCTTCCTGAAGATCTCAAGGATTCAGGGGGAGCTTTGACATCAACAATCCACATAGTCTTCTCAGTTGTTTGAGAAAGAGAAGACTTCCATTACTCTCTCACCCCCTCTCTATAAAGGGTTTCTCAAACTCCCTTCAAAAGTTTGAGCTTGGTTTTTGAGCACCTTGTCAAAAGCTCATTGGTGGCAAGACACCTGATCAAAAAATCTGCTTTGGTTTTTGAGCACCTTATCAAAAGCTCATTCCTGCCCAGGACACCTGATCAACTCTTCCTGCAGTGGATTCCTACCTAGGGTGGTAGAAGAGTGGATGTACCCAAGTTTAGGGGAACCACTATATTTCCTTGTGTCTTCTGGTTTTGCTTGTTTTCATTTTTGTTTCTGGCCTTGATTTTCCTATGATTAGCTTTTGTTTAACTTAATGCTGTGATTAGATTTACTATTTCTTCCCTGCTCACACTTATTACAACAGTTGTTATAAAAAGTTTCAAAGCACCATATACTCTATTCACCCCCCTCTAGAGTATATCAGATCTAGCTGCACTTTCAGAAGAGAATGATAAAAAGTATCAAAATCTCTTAATAAATCAGCTAAGTCCACAGAAGGGACTAGGTAAAAGAATGGTGCAGCTGCCAAAGGTTCTGCAATCTCAACATCAGTGAGCTCAATATCAAATTCTGAAGGATCTGCCTCAAGAAAATCTAACAGCTCTGTATCTATATTTACACTTTCTGTAACTACTATATCCATATGTGTATCTGTTGTTGCTACTGCTGCTAGAGGAGAAAGAATTGGAACTTCTTCATAGGACATCCACCCTGCCTGGTTTCAGAAGGTCTTGAAGCCAGGCCCCCAAAAGAAGAAGGGATAGAGGGGGTACAGCAAAGAGAGCAGAGAGGGAGGAGATGGAATCAACAAGAGGTGAATTGCCTCTGCTATGAGATTCCTTAGGATTGGAGTGATGAGCTCCAGGATATTGGAGATGGATGGAGAATCCAATTGCATAAACTCAGGAGGTGTCTGAGTAGATACAAATGGATGGATGATGGAGGATGAAATGAAAGGTGGAGTATTAGTCATGATTTCATCTGGAGAAGATGGAATATGGTGAGGAGATGATGTTAGTAAGTCCATTAATGGAAGTGACAAAATGTTGTGAAGTGGTATGTCATCAAGGTGAGGTGGTAATGGAGATGAAGGTGGTGTGATGTGTTCTGGAGATCAGGGGGTGTTGGTTGATGCACTGGTGAGACAGGTGGTGTTGGAGATTGAAGTTGTGATGTTGAGGTAGTGGATGGTTGTTGGAGGGGAGTTGATGCGGGAAGTGAAACCTGTGTGTCATCAAGGTGAGGTGGAGATTGTTGTTGAGAGGGAGGTGATGGAATCCTGATGGAGGGAATTTATTCTGGATGGGGAGGAGTGGCTATTACTGCCCTTGTGTCCTCAGAAATTCTAGAAGAGGATGAAGCCTTGGATGGCTTTGTAATGGTCCTCTCCCATCTGCCAAATAAGTCACAAGTAGCCTCTTTGATGCATTGATGAATATGGTCTGAGAGACCAGTGATTTTGATGCCTTATACGGAAGGAAAATACATAGAATCCTCCCGAAAAAGACTTCCTTCTTAGTATTCTTTTTTTGATTAAATCAAACAATATCTTTCCCATGTGTACTGCCTTCTTATTCACCACAGTACACATCACCAAAAACTGGTGCCTGGTAATGTAATCATGGGCAGTGTGCTTGCCCAACAAGCTTTTCCCATAACATCAGCCAAAAACTTATACTCAGTAGATAAATTTTTCTTTAATAATCTGTTAGGGTTTCCCTCGGAGTTACCCATTTTTAGCAGAATATCATCATACTTAGAACTGTCTATTTCTATATCTTCTTCTCCATTATTAAAACCGAAAATTTCAGATAGAATGGCAAGAGGAAGAATAACCTGTTGTCCTGCTATTGTTCCTGTCATTGTCTCAACATCAGGTGTTGTAGAAGTATATACCCATTCTTTTATTTCAACCACCGACAACTTCATCCTTGTGGTCATGAACTTCATTAACTGATGTTCTTCGAATAACTGTTGTATATCCATGAATATTTGATCAGAGTGTTGGAAGGAGTGAAAATCAATGTCAAACCCAATGTCGAATTTTATGCTTGTGAGAGAGTTTGCTGGAATCGCCATTATTTCCTGCAAAAATAAGAAAGATAAAGTGCAAGAGAGTTCTAAAGGTGCGGGAATTAGCTCGAAGAAAAACCCTATTATAAGGTTTTCAAAATATGAAGCGGCGAGCTCCGTCCTGCGAAAATAAAAATTCTTCGATCTCAGGTCGACGAATGCTGAAAGTTCGTCAATCTCAATTTGAAGAGGAGGGAAAATAGTTTGTCGATCTTAGGTTGACGAAATATTTTCGGAAGCAAGTTCGTCGATCTCAGGCCGACGAAAATGACTTCACAATGAGATATCGTCGATCTCAGGTCGACGAAAAATCTCAAGAAGATTTCTCAGCTCGTCGATCTCCATTCGACGAACTTTGATAAATTCTTCGACCACAGATAGAAATTAAATTAAAGCCTCTCCATTTATCATACCCAGCTGATTCATAAAGAACATATGGTTCCTCTCATCCAAGGGTTTGGTGAAGATGTCTGCTCTTTGCAAATCAGTGTAGATATAGACAAGCTTAATTTTATTTTTATCCACACAATCTCTAATGAAATGATGCCTTATTTCTATATGCTTAGTTCTACTATGATGTGCTGGATTTTGTGCAATGGAAATTGTACTTGTATTATCACATAGTAAGGTTGAATTATTTAAGTTGAAACCATAATCTAGGAGTTGGTTCTGAATCCACAGTATCTCGGAACAACAACTGCCAGCTGCTATGTATTCTTCTTTTGCAGTTGAAGTAGACACAGATGTCTGCTATTTGCAAAACCAAGACACTAGTCTAGCACCAAGGAACTGGCATGTCCTTGAGGTGCTTTTTCTGTCCACTTTACATCCAGCAAAGTTAGCATCTGAGTATCCAGTCAACTCAAACTCCGACTCAGTTGGATACCAGAGTCCTAGACTAGGACAACCCTTTATATATCTTAAAATCCTTTTTAGAAAAGTAAGGTGGGATTCTTTAGGGTTCACTTGGAACGTAGCACAAAGATATGTAGCAAACATTATGTCTGACCTACTTGCTGTGAGATATAATAGGGACCCAACACCGCCCCTATATAGTTTCTGATCAGCAGGCTTTCCATGTTCATCAGAGTCAATCACAGCATTAGAAGGCATGGTTGTTTTCTTTGCTGAGGCATATGACATCCCAAACTTGTTGATTAGCTCCTTAACATACTTGGCTTGGGATATGAAGATGCCATCAGGTAATTGCTTCACTTGGAGGCCAAGGAAGTAAGAGAGCTCACCCATGCTACTGATTTCAAGCTTGGAATGCATTAGGTCAGAGAACATCTTGCATAGTTTGGAATCAGTAAAGCCAAAAATAATATCATCTACATAAATTTTTACTAATAAGATTTGATCCTTATGATGTCTAGTGAACAATGTGTAACGCCCCGAAACTCAAAAGAGCGACGGGAGGTGTTTTGGGCAAAATCTGGTACTTGACAGGGGGCACACGGCCTGGGACACGGGCGTGTCCCAGGGCGTGTCAGGATCGAGTCGACGATTTGGCCGCGAGGTCGATGAAATTTGGAGTCGACGATCGTCGAGCAGCAAACACGACCTGAGACACGGGCGTGTCTTAGGGCGTGTCGAGCTTGTGTCGACGATCGGCCCAGGAAGTCAACATTTTTGCTCGACGATGTGTCGAGATAGGGAACACGCCCTAGGACACGGGCGTGTCCAAGGCCGTGTCGGGTGGTCGACGAACTGCGCTCGATGAAGTGTCGAGACAGTGAACATGGCCTGGAGCCCAGGCGTGTTCGGGTTTGACACGGGCGTGTCAAATAGTACACGGGCGTGTCCAAGGCCCATGTGAGTCTCGGGATGGTGTTGGTCCTATGTTGATGGGGGAACACGCCCGGGAACACGGGCATGTACTGGCTGACACTGGCATGTCAGGTCGAACACATGCATGTTGGATGCCCGTGTGTTTTTCGAGACGCGTCGATTTTGACGGCGAATGAGGGACACGACCCTGGACACGGGCGTGTCGCAGGCCGTGTTCGGCCCAGGTTTTACTTTTCAGCTACGAATCGTTGCCATTCGTTTCCTTATTTTGGGATCCGACGGTTGGGGGTTGTTCCTAGTGGGATATACCCGGGATTGGGCTTTGAAACCCTCATTTCACTTTAGTGGTTCTCTTTCTAAGTCTAGAGAGAGGGGAGAGCAAAGGAGTAAGAAGAAGCCTAGATCCGGTCACCGGCGGAGCTTCGGAGCTCCAAATCACGAACCTAATTCGGATCTACGGAGGCAAGGAGAGTGCGGTGCTTTTCATTTGCTTACATTTCCATGGCGCCAAGGAAGAATGCTAGGGTAACGATTCTCTACTTGAGCATGTGAAGCTCTACTTCTTTTGCATAGGGAAGCCCACTCTCGTGAGTTTGCGGTGAGTTTGAGGCGTTCCTTCGGGTAGACATGAATAGTCCCCGTTGTGTACATGTAGAGTCTGTAATCGAGAATAGATATATGCATGATGTGTGAAGCCTACCCGGGCAAGTTGGTCTGGATCGATGATGTTGCATTGCATAAATGGTCGGAGAAGACTCCGTGCGAATGTTTGTTTTTTGGGTTTTCTACGAGGTAGATTACAACATGGAGCCTTGGGGATTAACTCCAAGGTGCACCCGAAAACTGGGCGGACACGTGGTTCTACCATCATGGTGGCCTGGGAGCCAACCTAAACATAACTAGGTTATGTGATATGTATGGGAGATACGGGACTCGGGGAAGCTTGACCCGTGCAGACTACTTCAGTTGACGTTGCGCTGTGAACAACGGGTCAGGTGGAATCGTACCCGATCTATGTCGTTCGGTTAAAGAGAACTAAAGTTACTTGACACTTACCGTTGACATAGATGGAGGGTCTTAGGCAGTGGCCAGAAAGACCAGATTGCTCACGAGATATTGCCGTCCTAGGGGCGGTGGTGAGTCGGCGGACTTTGACCGTGATCACCGAGAATGTGCCCTGAGAGCACGGGGCGGGTGGCCGTGTGTGCCAACGCCTGTGATGCAATGTATTTATATACTGCTTGGTTGTGCTAATAAAGTGCAGGGAAGGAGCATCGCCGCCCCGAATTGGGGGCGAGATCGTTATAATTTGTTCAGCATGGCTGGTTGTTGCTTTGGTTTGCCATCGTTGCGGTGGATTATGCTTGCAGGTGCTGCGGAGCCAAGCGGTAAATAGCGGGCTAAAGCCCAAGTTGCTGAGCCGGCCCTCAAAAGCCTAATTTTTGAGTGTTTTCTTTTATTCATGTATGGCAGGCCTGCGTTCCGAGGTCTGAAGACATGTAATTTGAGAAAAACAATTGTAAGGCCATAAGGCCAGTACTGGTGTATTTGTACTTCATTCCTTTTGGCATATTAGTGGACATTCATGCTAGTGTTGTGTTCTTTATTAATGCAACAATTTTAATTGCTTCCTCTAGAATGCTCTGTGTAGGACGTTGTTATTGGTTGGATGGCTTTCATTGAGTAACCACCTGGTCTATCTGTGGTATATGGCATCGGGCCTCGGCCGGACTTACTACTATATGCTATGCGACGGATAGGGGGCGTTACAATTTGGTATCTGACTACTACTTTCGGTCAGGCTTAAAATGAATTCGTGGAGAAATTATTTTAAGGGGTGGTGAGCACATGTGTGTGCGTCATCGTTATAACAACAAAAGAACCCATGAATGTCCACTTAGGAATGAAAAATACACGTGTTTGAGGAACCTGCATGTTCCTATAATTGCGTTTTGCAATTTTGTTTGGTCGCTTAACGGTGTTTTGTACCACTATAGGTGACTAGAAGCGGTGCTGGGCCATCGGAACGCCGAGTTTCTGAGCCTAGTAGTGCACCAAATGATGCTCCTGCAACATCTCCATCGGCTGAGACCATACGATTGGTGGCCGAAGCAGTGTTTGCCATGATCAATGCACAACCTGCAAGGAAAATGCAGCAGCCCGCTCCTGCGATGGAGCAGGTACCTCTTCCAGAGGTTGAGCCGAGAAGAGTGGAGCAGGTAGTAGTGGAGCCGTTGGTGCCAAGGAGGGCAACCGAGAGACAGCTCAAACATGTCATGAGCTTTAATCCTCCGATATTCTCGGGGTTGGGAACCCCATCTCAAGCTGAAGACTGGCTCTCCCATGTGAAGAGAGTCTTGAGAGCGACGAAGACGGAGGAGTGGCAGATGACCACTATAGCTACGTTCCTGTTGGATGGAGACGCTAGGTTGTGGTGGGAGTGTTTGGAGGTGCATCTATTGAGAGGAAGGAAACTTACAGACGTCTCGATGGAGGAGTTCTCGAGACTATTCTTGGCTAGGTACCTCCCTTCGACTCAGAGGATAGCTTTGGAGAATGAGTTCTAGAGGTTGGTACAAGGAGAGAGTAGCGTGGATGAGTATCTCCACGATTTTACTCGGTTGGGTCGGTATGCTAGCTCCACCATCACGGATGAGGAGCGTAAGACCAACCGTTTCTACGAAGGTCTAAGAGATGACTTGAGGCTACTACTCTCGGGGCCGATGACGTAGGGTTTCTTGACCTTGGTCAACACGGCCCGGTCCTTGGAGAAGGAGATGAAGAATGTTCAAGCGAAGAAGATCTTGGGTGATAAGAGGACTGAATTCAAGGTGCCGGCTAACTCAAAGTTTGGGCACCGTATGTTCTTTAAGAAGGCTAGGACTTCGGGTCCAGCTCCTTCTTCCGGTGCTTCTGGGGATACTAAGGGTCGGACCCTGAGTGCATGTTTTACTTGTGGGAAGCCGAGGCACTTTGCCCGTGATTGTTGGAGTGGACGTCCCAAGTCCGAGAGGAAGCCGAGAGCGACTTATGAAGAGAAGGGCAAGGCGGTGGAGTCAACCGCGTCCCATTATGCTCCGGCTCAACCAAGGGTTTATAATCTTGGCCAACAGGATGCCATCAAACAAGCGGATGTGGTGACAGGTACGGTTTAATTTGTAGCAAGTTAAGTTTCTTTAAATACTTGTTATGTGTATATTACCTTACCACTGCTTGTTTAGGATTTGTTTTGATTTGTGAGTTTCCGGCGAGAGCACTCTTTGATACGGGAGCTTCACACTCCTTCTTGTCCGAAGGATTCATATCGCGCATCGGAGTACCTTCTTCGATGGCGAAGGACAAGTTGGATGTTTTGTTACCGAATGGGTGTTCAATGCGCGCGGATAAAATCTGCGGTGTTAAGATTCGCATTGGGAATCAAGAGTTCGATTTGCAAGCGTCGTTACTACCGTTGCTGGAGTTCGACGTTATATTTGGCATGGACTGGCTCTCGGAGTAGCAAGCCTATTTTGATTGCAGTCACAAAGAAGTCAAGTTGGGAGCAAGTCGTAAGATGACTTTTACGGGCTTGAAAGGGTCGAGCAAGAAGTTGATGTCTGCCCTTCAGGTGGTGAAGGCGGTTCGTGCTGGTGCAAAGCTGTTCTTTACACTAGTGGAGGTTGCAAAGCCAAAGCATATGTTGGATAGTATTTCAGTGGTAGCTGAGTACCCTGATGTGTTCCCCGCAGATCTTCCTAGAGCCCCGCCTCAACGGGAGATAGATTTCACTATTGAGCTAGTACTAGGTGCGAAGCCTGTGTCACAATCTCCGTATCGGCTAGCGCCTAAGGAAATGGCGGAGCTGAAGGTGAAACTTCAAGAGTTGTTGGAGCAAGGGTTTGTGCGTACAAGTTCGTCGCCTTGGAGTGCACCGGTCCTCTTTGTAAAGAAGAAGGACAGGAGCTTGAGACTTTGTATTGATTATCGGGAGTTAAATAAGCTAACGGAAAAGAACAAGTCCCCAATCCCAAGGATCGATGACCTTTTTGATATGTTGGTCGGGTCGACGGTGTACTCTAAGTTGGATCTCAAGTCTGGTTATTATCAGCTGAGGATAAGGGAGAGTGATATCCCTAAGACAGCGTTTAATACAAGATAAGGGCATTACGAGTTTACGGTCATGCCGTTTGGGCTGACGAAAACGCCGTCAGTGTTCATGGATTTGATGAACAGGACCTTCAGGGAGTACTTGGACCATTTTGTGATCATCTTCATCGACAATATTTTGGTGTACTCGCAGAGTGAAGATCACTTCAGGCATCTTCATTTGGTTTTGTAGACGCTAAGGAGGAATTAATTGTACGCCAAATTCTCGAAGTGTGAGTTTTGGTTGTCCTCAGTGGCGTTCCTCAGTCATATAGTGAGTGGGGAAGGTATTGCAGTGGATCCGGCGAAGATTGTTGCGATATGAGAGTGGCCTGAGCTTTCTACGGTAGCGGAAGTCCGGAGCTTTCTGGGCTTGCCGGATATTATAGGTGAGTCATAGAGAACTTCTCGCGGATAGCGTTACCTCTCACTACTTTGACGAGGAAGGAGCAAAAGTTTGTTTGGACGCCGGAGTGCGCGCGAGCTTTTGAGGAGTTGAAATATCGGTTGACCACGGTGCCTGTGTTGAGTTCGCCGAGTGGGACTAAAGGTTATGAGATTTATAGCGATTCTTCGGGCAATGGTTTGGGTTGTGTACTGTTACAACAAGGAAGCGTTATAGTATATAGCTCAAGACAGCTGAAGGTGCACGAGAGGAACTATCCGGTCCGTGACTTGGAGTTATCGGCCGTGATTTTTTCCTTGAAGCTGTGGAGACATTATTTGTATGGTGTGAAGATTGATATATACACCGATCACAAGAGCCTGAAATATTTGATTGATCAGAAAGATCTGAACATGCGACAGCGTAGATGGATGGAGTTCCTGGGGGACTATACATTCAAGATCCATTACGTGCCTGGTAAGGGCAATGCGGTTGCGGATGCGTTGAGTCGCCGGGCCCCAACTCAAGCCAATTGGATGTCGGTCCTGACGAGCGGTTGGTTTGGGAGTTGGAGGCGTTGGAGATCTTTTGTGTTGATAAGCAATCAAGTGCTGAAGCAGTATTGAATTGGACTGAAGTTCAATATGACCTGGCTGATCGGATTCGGCAGGCATTGGATATGGATGTCCACATAAAGCAACTCATGATAGAGGATCTGGATGGGTCAAATTCCCAATTCGTTGTGGAGGACGGATTACTTTGGAAAGACAGTCGTCTGTGCGTCCCAAGCGTGAGAAATTTGCGGTTGGAATTGTTGTACGAGGCACATCATACCAAGTACTCAATTCACCCGGGCAGCACGAAGATGTACTGCGATGTTAAGAAATTGTTTTGGTGGCCAGGACTGAAAAAGGATGTGGCGCTCTACTTGGCAAAGTGTCAAACTTGCGCCTTGGTGAAGGCGGAATGCCAAAAGCCGGGAGGATTCTTGAAATCCTTGCCTATTCCGGAGTGGAAGTTCGACTACATTACTATGGACTTTGTGCACGGGTTGAAAAGGTCGCAAAAGGGGAACGATGCCATTTGGGTGGTCGTAGATCGTCTAACGAAGGTGTCGCATTTCATTCCACATAGGAAGGATGATCCGGTTGAGAAATTGGCAAAGCTATATGTGGATAATATTGTATGGCTTCATGGTGTGCCCCGCAGCATCGTGAGTGACCGAGATGGGCGGTTCATATTCAATGATTGGAGGCTGGTGCAGCAGATGTTGGGAACAAAGCTAAGTTTTAGCACAACCTTTCATCCGCAAACGGATGGGCAGACTGAGAGGGTCAATAGCACAATAGAAGACTTACTTCGCATGTGTGTCCTGGACTTTGGAAAGCAATGGGAATTTCACCTATACTTGGTGGAATTCGCATACAATAATAGCTACCAGGCGAGCATTCAAATGGCGCCGTTCGAGTCCCTTTATGGTAGAAAATGGCGCACGCCGTTATCCTGGTTGGAAACGGGTAAATCAAAGTTGTATAAGCGACTAGAGGTGGAGGATGCTACTGCTTTGGTGAGAACCATTCGGGAGAGGTTGCTAATCGCTCAGGACCGCTAGGCTAAGTATTATAATGCCAAGCACAGGAACATGGAGTTCGCTGTTGGCAATTGGGTGTACTTGAATATCAAGCCGTTTAAGGGTGTCTCGCGGGTGCGATGCTTGAAGAAGCTAAGCCCGAGGTACCTTGGACCGTTTAAGGTTCTGGAGCGGATTGGTGAAGCACCGTACCGGTTGAAGCTGTCTGTGGAGCTTAGTGGTCTACATGATGTATTCAATATATCGGTGCTACAGAAGGCTGTGCAAGAGCCTACGCAAGTGATCGCTGTCGATCAAGTGCCGGTTGATAGTGGGTTGACGACGAAGGTCATGACCGTACGTATTAAAGACTCGGAGGTCAAGTGGCTATGCAATAAAGAGATCAAGATGGTCAAGGTCCGTTGGGACAATTGCGGTCGAGAGGAGCTCTCTTGGGAGCGAGAGCAAACTATGCTTGAGGAGTACCTGGAGTTGTTTCACTCAGGTACCGTTTAAGTTTTATGTTTCTTTCCTTTATGTAATTTCGAGGACGAAATTCTTTTAAGAGGGGGAGAGTTGTAACGCCCCGAAACTAAAAAGAGTGACGGGAGGCATTTTGGGCCAAATCTGGTATTTGGCAGGGGGCATACGGCCTGGGACACGGGCGTGTCCCAGGGCATGTCAGGCTCGAGTCGACGATTTGACCATGAGGTTGACGAAATTTGGAGTCGACGATCGTCGAGCAGCATACACGGCCTGAGACACGGGCCTGTCTCAGGGCGTGTCGAGCTCGTGTCGACGATCAGCCCGTGAAGTCAACATTTTTGCTCGACGATATGTCGAGACAGGGAACACGGCCTAGGACACGGGCATGTCCAAGGCCGTGTCGGGTGGTCGACGAACTGCGCTCGACGAAGTGTCGAGACAGTGAACACGGCCTGGATCCCAAGCGTGTTTGGGTTTGACATGGGCGTGTCAAATAGGACACGGGCGTGTCCAAGACCCGTGTGAGTCTCGGGTTGGTGTTGGTCATGTGTCGATGGGGGAACACACCCGGGAACACAGGCGTATACTGGCTGACATGGGCGTGTCAGGTCGAACACATGCGTGTTGGATGCTCGTGTGTTTTTCGAGAGGCGTTGATTTTGACGATGAATGAGGGACACGGCCCTGGCCACGGGCATGTCGCAGGACATGTTCGGCCTAGGTTTTACTTTTCAGCTATGAATCGTAGCCATTCCTTTCCTTATTTTGGGATCTGACGGTTGGGGGTTGTTCCTACTTGGATATACCCGGCATTGGGACTTTGAAACCCTCATTTCACTTGAGTGGTTCTCTTTCTAAGTCTAGAGAGAGGGGAGAGCAAAAGAGGTAGAAGAAGCCTAGATACGGTCACCGACGGAGCTTCAGAGCTCCAAATAGCGAATCGACTTCGGATCTACGGAGGCAAGGAGAGTGCGGTGCTTTTCATCCGCTTACATTTCCAGGGCACCAAGGAAGAACGCTAGGGTAACGATTCTCTACTTAAGCATGTGAAGCTCTACTTCTTTTGCATAGGGAAGCCCGCTCTCGCGAGTTTGTAGTGAGTTTGAGGCGTTCCTTCAGGTAGACATGAATAGTCCCCGTTGTGTACATATAGAGTCCGTAATCGAGGACGAATATAGCCATGATGTGTGATGCCTACCTGGACAAGTTGGTCTAGATCGGTTATGTTGTATTGCATAAATGGCCGGAGAAGACTCTGTGCGAATGTTTGTTTTTCGGGTTTTCTACGAGGTAGATTGTAACAGGGAGCCTTAGGGATTAACTCCAAGGTGCACCCGAAACACTGGGCGGACGCGTGGTTATTCCATCATGGTGGCCTGGGAGCCAACCTGAAAATAACTGGGTATGGAATATGTATTGGAGATATGGGACTCGGGGAAGCATGACCCGCGCAGACGACTTTAGTTGACGTTACGATGTGAGCAACGGGTCAGGTGGAATCGTACCCGATCTATGTCGTTCGATTAAAGAGCCCTAAAGTTACTTTGCACTTACCATTGGTATAGATGGAGGGTCTTAGGCAGTGGCTAGAAAGACCAGATTGCTCACGAGATATTGCCGTCCTGCGGGCGGTGGTGAGTCGGCGGACTTTGACTGTGATCACCGAGAATGTGCCCTGAGAGCACGGGGCGGGTGGCCATGCGTGCCAATGTCTGTGATTCAATGTATTTATGTACTGCTTGGTTGTTCTAATAAAGTGCAGGGAAGGAGCATCGCCGCCCCGAATTGGGGGCGGGATCGTTATAATTTGTTCAGCATGGCTGACCGTTGCTTTGGTTTGCCAACGTTGCAGTGGATTGTGTTTGCAGGTGTTGCAGAGCCAAGCGGTAAATAGCGGGCTAAAGCCCAAGTTGCAGAGCCAACCCTCGAAGGCCTAATTTTTGAGTGTTTTCTTTTATTCATGTATGGCCGGCCTGCATGTCGAGGTCTGAAGACATGTAATTTGAGAAAAACAATTGTAAGGACATAAGGCCAGTACTGGTATATTTGTACTTCATTCCTTTGGGCGTATTAGTGGATATTCATGCTAGTGTTGGGTTCTTTATTAATGCAACAATTTTAATTGCTTCTGCTAGAATGCTCTGTGTAGGATGTTGTTATTGGTTGGATGGTTTCCATTGAGTAACCACCCGGTCTGTTTGTGGTATATGACGTCGGGCCCTGGCTGGACCTACTGCTATATGCTATGCGATGGATAGGGGGTGTTACACAATGTCCTATCTATTATGCCCCTTGAGAATTTATGCTCTAGAAGAAAGCTGGCTAAGGTTTCATACCAAGCTCTTGGAGCTTGATTTAGACTATAGAGCCTTATGCAATTTAAAAACATAAGAGGGATGAGTAGGAGAGATAAAACCTGGTGTTTGGTCCACATAAACCTCTACTTTATGTTCACGACTTAAGAATGCACTATTGACATCCATTTGATATACTTTAAACTTCTTGTAGGCAGCATAAGCAAGGAAGATTCTGATTGCTTCCAGCCTTGCAATAGGTGCAAATGTCTGTTCATAATCAATGCCTTCCTCTTGTTTATAACCTTGAGCAACTTTCCTTGACTTATTCCTGATGATAATACCTTGGGCATCTAGTTTATTTCTGAATACCCACTTAGTTCTAATGACTAGGTAGTCTTTGGGTCTTGGAACAAAATCCCAAACTCTACATATCTCAAACTGGTTGAGCTCCTCTTGTATTGCAATAATGCAGTGTGGATCTTGCTCAGCATATTTTATGGATTGGGCCTCAGTTTGAGATATGAAGCAGACATGAATCAAGTCTTGGTTGAGTTGATGCCTGGTATGCATACCTACTGAAATGTCTCAAATCACTTTAGATACAGGATGATCTCTAAGTGTAACAAACTCAGTATGTGGAGTTGGTTCAGCAACAGCTTGGGGAATTAATTCCTCTTGTGGAATTATGGGAGCTGTTGTTTGTTTAACATCCACCTCAGTGGATTCACCTTCACTGTCTTCATTTATATGTGGAGAGGGATGTGGAATAGTCGCATTTGTAAGGGTCAACTCATCCAACTTCTCACACAAGTGTGGTACCTGCAAAGTTTCACTGGTAGAAGGATTCTTCTCCTTGTAAGACATGTTAGTTTCATCAAATTATATATGTACAGTCTCTTCCATTTTCAAAGTAGATTTATTATATACCCTATATGCCTTGCTGAGTTGGGAATATCGCAGAAAAATTCCCATTGCAGTCTTGCTTCAAACTTTCTAAGATATTTCTTGTCATTGTTATGAATGTAGCATAAACAACCAAAAATTCTAAAGTAATCTACTTTAGGTTTCTTCCATTTAACTAATTCATAGGGAGTCTTGCCCTTAAGCTTATGTATCAGACTCCTATTCAGTATATAATTTGCTGTGCTTACAGCCTCTGCCTAAAAGGATAGTCACAAGTAAGCATCTGCAAGTAATGTGCCTGCAGCTTTAATCAGGCTCCTATTTTTCATTTCAGCTACCCCATTTTGTTGAGGAGTTCTAGGAGTAGAGAAACACTGCCTGATACCTTCCATCTCATAGAATTCTAGCATGGGAAGATACTCAAACTCAGTACCATGATCACTTCTGATCAATGCAATTGGAGTAGAATACTCAATCCTTATCCTCTCAAGAAAGTCTGTAAGAAATTTAAAGTTATCAGACTTGTTCCTCAAGAAGAACACCCAAGTGAACCTTGAGAAGTCATCTACAATCACTAAGGTGTAAGATTTCCCTCCTAGGTTCTGTACAGTAATAAGTCCAAAAAGATCCATGTAGAGCAAATACATAATCCTAGGTGAATCACTCTTATTAATTGCTTTGAAATTATTTTTAGTTTGCTTGCCTAATTGACAAGCCCTACACAGGCTTTCCTTCTTATAGGGGTAAGAAGGCAATCCTCTTACAAGGTTATCCCTAGATAATTTAGCAATGTTCTTTAAGTTAACATGTCCTAATCTCTTATACCACAGTTCATTATTATTACTAACTTGGTTGAATAGGCATATCTCAGACCTAGCTGTCTTAAAATTTACTATGTAAATATTTCCTATTCTAGTTTCAGTTAAAACTACTTTATTTTCTGCAGAAGTGATAAAGCAAGAAGAATTATTAAATGATACCTAAAACCATTCATCACATAATTGACTTATGGAGATTAGGTTGTGTCTCAGTCCACTTACATAAGCCACCTTTTTGAAAGTGACAGCTCCAATATTTACTTTCCCATAGCCTTTAGTCTGGCCACAGTTGGAGTCACCAAATATCACTTTTGGACCTAGCTTGGACTTATAGTTGGTTAGATTTTCCTTGCTGCCATTCATGTGCCTTGAGCAGCCACTATCCAAATATCACTATTCCTCTGTGGTAGGATAGTCTTTCACCTGCATTTAAATAGATTAGATGTTCTTGACCCAGGTTACTTTGGGTCCTTGATTCTTTTCATACTTAAAACTGGAAATATATGAATATTCAGGTTAGTTTTTATACCCTAGGGGGTGATATCTTCTTGGTGGTATTATCCACTGGGTGAATGGATTGAGATATTCCCTAGGTTGATTAAAGGTTCTGAAAGGATTAAGATTTTTGTTATCTTGAACTGGGTTCGACGAATTCTGTTGAGTTCGTCGATCTGAGGTCGACAAATGGGGATAAGTTCATCGAACTCCGCTTAAAGAATGAAAATATTCATTCTCTGTGTCCCAATATCGTCGATCTCGGCTCGAAGAACCATATTGGTTTCGTCGATCGCAGTTCAAAGAATAATTATAATAAAAATCTGCGTTCGGAGTTCGTCGACCTGAGTTCGACGAACTGTACACATTTCATCTATCTGAGTTCGATGACATATGCTGAACAGTATTATAGTTAAAATTTCTCTTGTTCTTTTTCTTTTTCTTATTTTTCTATTTTAATTCTATTTGCTTAGTACTATGATCATCTACCTTTTCTTTGTCTTTTTCAGAAATAAATTTGATTGGAGTTGACAATATATTTTTCTGAATTAATGGGGGTTAGCTTAATGAAACACCTAAGCCCAGCTTGCCATTAAGTATGGAATTTACTGTGCTTTTGATGTTCATCAACTTGATGCTTCTCCCATTTAGGTATTCTTCAAGTTGCCTTGCCTCAGCTGATTCAATTTTTAGAGAGATTTTAGTTCATTAGCTAAAGTTAATTCATCTTTCAATTTGATGTTTTCAGAAATGAGATTATCTTGTTCAGTTAGTTTTTCTCTAAGGAGTTTGATTTTCTTCTCAGAGTTTATTAAATCAATGCATAGTGATTTAAATTCAGTTCTAAAACCATCTGAATTGAAATTAAAAGTGGACAGTACCTGATCTACTTCAGATTAAGGTCCTTTACTGTCTGACTGCTCAGCTACTAAGAGGCTGCTTGATGCATCAATAGCCATCAAGCAAACCTCCTTTGTTTTAGTCTCTTCTTCAACTTCACTGGTGCTGGAAGATGAAGATTCATCTTCAGTTTCACTCCAGGTTTCAACAACAAAGCCATTCTCCTTCCTCTTATGCTTGCTAGAGGAGGGCTTGCTGTAGTGCTACTTCCTGGACTCCTCTTCTCTAATTCTCTCCTTCTTTTGATTCTCTAGACACTCTGATATGAAGTGTCCAGACTTCCTGCAACCAAAGCAGACAATTTCTTTAGTTGGGGTTTTATCATACCTTGGATTGTCATCTTGTCTAGATGACTTCCTTCTGAAATCCTTCTTGCCCATTTTGTAGAATCTCTTGGCTAGGAGACTTAGAAATTCTTCACTAGCTAATGGAGCTTTTATTTCTTCAGATGCTTTGAATGCTATGTTTTGCTCCTTTCTAGCTGATGAGGGAGTCTTCTACTTAGCAACTTCTCTAGTCTTTATTAGCTGCTCATAAGATTTGAGATTTCCTAGTAGAGATTCAGTGGAAATCTCATTCAGACTTCTGGCCTCTTTGATTGGCCAGATTCTGGAATCTCATGAGCTGAGGAAGCACATGAGAATCTTATCATTGACCTCAGTGAGGGTTATGTCCTTATCCAGAGTTTTCAGCTCATTAATGATTGAGCTGAGTCTATTCTACATATCACTCACTAACTCTGACTCTTCTTTCTTGAAATTCTCATATTGGGAGATGAGATTTGATCTCATGTCTTTTCTCTCATCTGCAGATCCAACAACCATCTTGTTTAGGGAATCCCAGATGGCTTTAGCTGAGGTGCACTCTGCCACTTTCTGGAAAATGTCATCTGACATTGTCTGAGCCAGAATGTTTATGGACTTGGCATTAGTTATCTTGGCCTTCTTCTGTGCATCTATCCACTCAGGTGGTGGAACAACATGAGTGCTAGAAGTTGCAGTAGATGTAGCCACTAGAGCTGGTGGACCTGTTAAGATAGAATTAAAAATATCTTCATCAATGAAGTTCATATATAGTTTAATTCTTTCTTCCAGATAACAAACTTGTTCAAGTTGAAAATTGGAGGTCTGGTGCTTACATAGTCCTTGTTCTGTGCCATGGTATAAGTAATGTGCCTTGTTTTGTGCCATGGTATAAGTAATGTGCTAGAGAAATTTAGATCTTAGAAGGATCTGTTGGTTCAAGTGTTACCTTGTATGACCAAATAAACTAAGCTTTGGTACCAATTGAAAGAAATGGATAGATCTAATTAGCTCTATAGGGGGGGGGGTGAATAGAGCTTTAAATTTTTTTACAGATTTATATGATTTAGCTGTAAAATACTTGATAGCAAATATTATGTAAAGAGATTAAAGCTAAACTATCACAACACAGTATAAAAAGAAAAAGGGCAATCAGACAACACAAGAAATTTTATAGTGGTTCCCTAAACTGGGTACATCCACTCTTCTACCACCCTGATAGGAATACAGTAACAGGTTTTGATCAGGTGACTGCCACCGTAAGATCTATTTGTAGGGAGATCTCACAACCCTTTAGGCTTTTGATCATGTGCCCAAAAACCAACAATAAACTTTTGAAGGGAGTTAATAAACCCTTTATACAGTGAAAGAAAAGTTGATGATGTCTTCTTTTTTTTCTCTAAACAACAGAGAAGACAAAAGTGTATCTTTGTTGTCAAAGCTCCCCTTGAGATGTTGAGTAGTTCAGGAAAGAAGGAAGCTTTGCTTCAGGGTGTAGGTCTTCAGATTGATGTTGATCTCCAGCAAGCTTTTTATACTAATTGTATTCGATGTCTCTTGAAAGCTTGGAGAAGATTTGCTGATGATGAAGATAATGAATTTTCAGACTCCTAAAACTTTCTGTGTTAGCCTGTATGACTTAGTAGATTCTCTAACTTCTCATTTTCTATCTTGTCTCGTTGATAGCAGATCATTCTTCTCTGTATATCTTCTGAATTTGAATTTTACTCCTTGATTGTTTGCTGAATTCTTGGAACTTGGACAAATGGATAGAAGGGCATTAATTTGATTCCTCAACTGTCCCAGTTATTAAGCAGAATTTTTACACGGTGAAATCCAATAATTAATGTTGTCAATGAATGGTTATATTCATAAGAATATATGCATATAATTACTCAGAGCAATATAGACAACAATATATTAAATCAGCCTTGGTCAATCTAGAAATGAACTGCAGAGAAGGAAATGTTGAATTGATAGATTTCGTTGACCTCAGAACAGATTTCGTCGACCTGAACTCAAAGTTCATCGAGCTGAGAAATCATCTTCGTCGACCTGAGCTCAACGAACATCAATCTGGAAATATCTTGCTTATTCTGAGCTCCAAGTTTGTCGATCAGAGAATCTATCTTGAGGGAAGAAATCGTCGAGCTGAGCTCGAATATCGTCGAGCTGAACTCAGAGAAAGAACTCTGAGTTCGTCGATTCGAGATCGACGATCGTCGAGCTGAGTTCGAAGAACTTCGAACTAATAATCTGAACTCTGAATTCTTATAAGTCTGAATCTCCTGAAGTCCACTGCAGGCTGGTCCATGAAGCTTGATTCTAAAGACAAGCCTAAACTATAGGACTGACAAACTTGACCCTGGCTATACAAGGTGGGTCAAAACATCCTAATAGTGAACCTTAGCCCAAATCCAAACTAGGGATCTAGCAGTCCTTTCCCTTGTCACTGAATTTGTGTACATATCTTTGATTATGTCAATATATGATACATTTAAACCTTTCTTTTCTAATACTCTCCATAAGTTCTCTTTTGGAACTCCATCATAAGCCTTCTCAAGATCAACAAATTGTATATGCAAATCTTGTTTTCTTTCTCGATAGTTGTCAATGAGTCTCCACAAGAGATGTATAGCATCTATAGTTGACCACTTTGGTGAAAGTTTTTTAAGGGTAGCTAAACTCCTGGGGGGCGGTGAATAGGTTTCTTTTAAGTCTTTTGAACCTTTTTAAAGATATACTTGATGTGTTGTTTTTAGGTTAGTAGCCTTCAAGAACATAAAGAATACACAAACAGTTTATAGTGGTTCTCATATCTAGGGACATTCACTTTCCCACTTCATAAATCTAGTAGTGAGATAGATTCGGCCAACTCCTCCAAAAAATCAGATTAATAAATCTTATACCTTAGATACTTCCCAGGATCCTACACCTCAGAGTGCTTCCACTCCTACAACTAAGACTACTCATAGTTCTACCTCAGAGACAATAATTAGTCTCCTACCTCAGGCTCACAAGCAAGCCCTATCTCATCCTTTATAACACATGCCTACCTCAGATTCTTTACAAGAATCCTACCTTGGACTTTAGAAAACTTCCTACACTCAGCCTTTATGACATAGGCCTACACTCAGATCTCAGAGAGATCATACAATATAGGTTTAAAGAGTGTTACAATGACTCTAGAACAAAAGTTTTGGAGTCTTCTTCTTTAACTGTTTCAACAAAAAACTTCTCTTCACCACAATAACAAAAAATGATCTTCAGATTACAAATAGGCTGTTTTGTGTGTATACTTGCAGAGATGTTCTTCTTCTTCTTCTTCTTCAAGTTTTTAAAGACTGTTTTGTAGATTATCTTGAAGACAATAAAAGTTGTTTCCTTTTCTACTGGCGATGACCTTTTGCGACTTTGGGTTTTTTAAAGTTTTTCAATGAGTTCCCCAAAAAGTCCTTCAAAGACTTGGTAAAATTCCCATGCACTAAGATTTTATATTCCAACAATTATAATGGCTATATCCTATTTAGGTAAGCGACATGACCAACCCTAATGGTTGAATTGTCCCAAGATAGCGTGTTAGAGAAATACGACAATTTCTGTCTTTTAGCGGCAATATGTATCGATTTGAAATATGAATGATGTCAGCAGAATAGATTTGACACCAATGGACATAGAATAAGTTCTGATCTTCTGTACAGGCGTTGAGTGCTGGGAGCAACATGACTTGTATTTCCCCAACAACCCTAACAAGGAAGGATTGGAAGTTAACGTGCGATGCAGAGTTAACACCGGCGTTAGCTATTGATTAAATCGTCCGGTGTCTCGGGAATCTACCACGTGACAGTAGAAAGGTACCACGTCGCGTTAGCACTCAATGCTTTCGACGAATCGTCGAGAGGAATACCGCACGGCGGTAGTGTGCTATCTCGTGACGTTAGCACTCGATGCTCTCAACACACTCAATGCTCTCAATGAAGTGTTGAGTGACTACCACACGAAAGTAGGAGCTAACACACGGCAATAACACGAGGTAAAGTTCCGCTTGGCGGTAGTAAATTGACGTGCGGCGGTAGCCTACCACGTGGCAGTAAGGTGGAGGCTATTTTGGTGCAATAGAGTGATGTCGATTGGGCCATGCGGCAACTGCCTATGATACCACGCGACGGAAGTAGATACCGCACGACGGTAGCCTCCAAATATATGCTAGGCATGAGATTGAACTCTCATTTTTCTCTCTTTCTCTCTTGGTACTTGAAGTCTTAAGGGAAGTTGGATGGGGCTTAGTGTTGCAAGCTTGGTGAAGGAGATCCCGTGATTTGAATCAAGAGCCTAAGTAAGTTCTGTGAAGAGGAAAGTGAGGCGCTCCTTTCAATTTGGATAGAAGACTTATTCATGGCTCTAAAAAGATCTACAAGGGTAACAATCTTCCTTCTTGGATAAGTGAAGTGATTCATTTTGTATGTGCATGGAACCCCTCACCAAAAGGGGAAGAATAGGGTGGTTTTCAGTGGGTATATCATTTTGATCCCCAATAAAACTTGCATTTAGATCCAGAATCTAAGTACGGAATAAACATGCTATGTGAAGCCCATCTGGATAGGTTATACTCTACCCCGCATCTCCACCAATTGAAAGTGCAGCTAGATCTGATATACTCTAGAGGGGGGTGAATAGAGTATATGGTGCTTTGAAACTTTTTACAACAATTATTGTACTAAGAGTGAGCAGGGAAGCAATAAAAAATCTGATCACAGAACTAAACTATCCAAAAGCTAATCACAGAATAATCAAGGCCAGAAACAAACATAAAACAAGCAAATCCAGAAGACACATGGAAATATAGTGGTTCCCCTAAACTCGGGTACATCCACTCTTCTACCACCCTAGGTAGGAATCCACTGCAGGATGAGTTGGTCAGGTGTCCTGGGCACCAATGAGCTTTTGATAAGGTGCTCAAAAACCAAAGCAGATTTTTTGATCAGGTGTCTTGCCACCAATGAGTCAAACTTTTGAAGGGAGTTTGAGAAACCCTTTATAGAGAGGGGGTGAGAGAGTGATGGAGGTCTTCTCTTTCTCAAACAACTGAGAAGACTATGTGGATTGTTGATGTCAAAGCTCCCCCTGAATCCTTGAGATCTTCCGGAAGAAAAGCTTTGCTGAGGGTGATAGGCCTTCAAAGATTGAACTCTAGCAATAGATGATTTCAGCAATGACTGAAATGTTGGATGTCTGGAGTCTTGAAATATGTTGGCCTTGAACACTTTGAAACTAAAGAGATCTAAAGATTTATGAAAAAGATTGATCTCTTTGGATGAGTGTTCTTGAGAATTCCTTGAGACAGAATATTTTTGAATGTATCTCTATAATCTGTGTGTCTCTCTCTGTATTCTATGTGAGATTTAAAAATCTTCTCTTTTATTCTCTGATACAGAATAGAATAACATTCTCTTTCAAGTATAGTCGTTGGCCTGCATTAGTTGCATCCTTAATTGCACAATCTCTTCTGGAGGAAAGTTCACAGAAATATTCCTTGAGAAATCCCTTGAAACTTGGTCCAGAAATGAATGAAAACGGCTAGAATAACTCCTCAACTGATTTGAAATTGAATCTAGAAACATCCTTGAAGTTATCTGAAATCGTCGAACTGAGCTCTGCTATCGTCGAGCTGAGCTCAGCGATCTGGAAATATACAGCAGCAAAATATCGTCGATCTGAGCTCAAAGATCGTCGAACTGAGCTCAGAGAAAAAGGTCCAAAGCAGAGTCAAAATTGTCGACCTGAGCTCACCGATCGTCGAACTGAGTTCGACAATATAATGAAGTTGAGCTCAGCGATCGGCGAATGGAGTTCGACGATCTGTCGAAGTTGAGCTAGACGATCGTCGATCGGAGTTCGACGAATCGTCGTGCTGAGCTCGACGATATGACTTAGTCTCCAAACAGAAAATCTTGGTCTTCAGGGCAGCTTCCAAACCTAGACTTCTAACCCTTAGACTCAATTCTAATTGACCTATTGAGCTATACAGGAGGTCAAGCAAAGGTTTCCTAGAGACATAGTGATCCTGACCCAAATTAGTAATAGGGTGTTCCAACAATCTCCCCCTATTTGGGTTAGGATTACTATTTACAAGCTTTGAAAAAATAATAACATACAATCAGTAAAATAGAAAACCAACAAGCTAGACATTGCAGAACCACAGAAATATATATCATCCAGATAATCAGAAATCACAGAGAATGTCACCTTACAATATCATTTCTTTTCCTTGCCCTTAACAAGTTTAATCTCTCTGTTGGGATTGAGGGCTTCTTTGTTTGATCTGGTATCATCTGCTGCACCCAAATATGTTTGCTTTTTAGGCCTGGGAACTACAACTTCAGGATGTAATTCCATATACCTGTCAGAATCAAAGAATTTACTTGATGCATATCTCTCTAGCTCTTTCTGTCTCTGTTCAGACATAGTTGAAATGTTGGAAGAATCTTTTTCTTGCTCTCTAGCCTTTTTAATCTGATCCAGTGCAGGCAGTTCCTTTAATCTGGCAGTCCAAGCAGCTGGATTGCTCTCAGGATCCTCAAAAGGCACAAGTGGCTCATATCTGTTAGAGGGATTGTCTTGAGAAGGCCTGGCAGACACAGTTTCTTTCAGCTTATAAGGGAAAGGACCAGATGTTGTATCAGTTGACATTTGTCCTCCCCTAGAATATGGGTGTTTCCTGGAGTAACCTTTGGAGTAAACTTGAAGATCTCTTTGATTTCCTCTATATCCTCCTCTCCTGGATTGAGATCTCCTTGATTGACTTCCCCTATTATAAGATCTAGCATGAGGCTGATAGGGGGCCTGACTTCTGGCTGGGGGTTGAGCTACAGAGCTTCCACCTGCACCTGCATCAGGAGGAGGTGGTGGAGGAGGATGAGAGTGTTGGAATTGGGAGGATCCCTTCTCATATTTTCTCTTCTTCTTCATTGCCTTCAGCAGATTCTTGGAGTACTGCATCTAGTGCTCAGTAATAGGGCAGTCATGTAGAATGTAATATGTGATATCATTGTTATCCTTAACTTTGGCAGGAGGTACCCACTTCATGGCTTTGCTCCTTGCCTTACTTTTCCTAGCAATGGTAGCAGAAGAGTCATCAGAGTCTGTTCTAAATTCATCACTTTCAGAACTTTGGTCATCATAAAGAGCATCTATTTTCTTCAGCAAGTCCTTCTTGAGCTGTACAGAAGCAGATGAGGCAGAGGTTGTAGCAGCAGGTGTTGAAGTAGTAACAGCAGAAATGACAGCAGCAGATGTAGTAGAGGCAGTAACAACAACAGCAACTATGGGCTCTGGAGAGGTGATAGCAGCAACAACTTCACTAACAGCAGCAGAAATAGAAGGAATATCATCAAAGACTGCAGAAGGCTCAAATTCAGGTGCCTCTGACATAAGAATTTCCTTGGAAATTGATTCAACAGTAAGAACAGAAACTTCAGCAGCAGTAGGGGAAACAATAGCAGAAGCAAAAATAATACTTTCTTCAGAAGAAGCAACAGCATCAACATTTTCAGCAGCAGCAAATACTGAATTGACAAAGGAGGTGATAATGCTTGGGTCACAGCAAGAAAATGGCACAAGTGCCTTGGATAGATCCTCTAGAGGCTGGATATCATTGACCTCTGGCAGACAGCTGAAGTAAAACTGATCAAAAGATGAAAGCAAAGACCTGAGGTCTATTACAAGGATTGCAGTAGGAGGAACTTGTGCTTGAGGCACAGCAACAACAACAAGAGGAGGGGCTGAAGAAGCAGCAAAGATAGTAGCAGCAGCAGCAGACAGGCTCACAGAAGCAGTCACAGAAATAGCAGCAGCAACAACAGCAGCATGAAGACTCACTTCATATGGCATCTCCCCCTGCCTAGATTCAGACAAGTCTGGATCAAGGCACACTGCTGTAGGAGCTGCCTGAGGGAAGAGGGAAGAGAGACTGGCAGAGAGAGCTGCCACTGACAGGTGTAGTGGAGCCAAGGAGGTCTCCAACAGCAGAGAGAGCCTGGGGGCAAGCAACTCATACAGCCTGTCAGCAAGGGCTGGGAGGTCTACTTGCTCAAGGGTTGGAGCAGAGGTAGAAGATGTAGGAGCAGTTGATGGTGAGGGTAGTGGATAGCTGGTGAATGGTGGAAGGGATGGCTGATGTGTTGGAAAGGTGGAAATGGAGGAAAGAGGGATGGAGATAGATGGGGTGTAAGTGGGTTGGTCTATGATTTGGTGTATAAGGTCTTGAAAGGAAGTGGAGGATGAGGGTAGCTCAGGAGGAGAGGATGGAGAATCATCCATAAAGGAATCATCAATTAGGGTGAAGGATGGATGAGAGGGTGATGAAGTGACATCTGGTGGAGGGTAGGAGAGTAGTGGGTGGAAATGTTCTTCTGGTGGTGGTAGAATAGGTACTGAAGATGGTGTGGATGTTGGAGAGGGGTTGGATATGATGATGGTGGATGGAATTGGGATGGTAGAAGGTATGGGAAGGGATGGAATTGGAGGAGGAGGAGGAGAGGCAACAACAGCAGGCAGGTCATCTGAAGGGGCAGAGACCTGTGGAGGAGTGACTCTTAGAGTCCTTGTGCCTGAAGGAGTACTGGAGGAGGGCCTGCTGGGCTTGCTGATTTGTCTGTCCCACTTTCCAAAGACGGCACAAGATAGTCTCTTGGAGGCATTTATATGAATTCCAGAGGAGACCAGCAAGGCAGGGCACCTGTGCTGCAGAAACACTCCAATGATCCTCCCAAAGTTAACAAAACTTTTGTTGATTTTCTTCTTGATGAGGTCAAAGAAGATTTCTCCCCAGTTCAGATTCTTTCTGTCTACAAGAGCTCCCATGAGGCAGAGCTGATACCTTGAAATTATATCATGGGTAGAGTGCTTAGCCAGTAGCACTTTCCCAACAACATCTGCCATGAATCTATATTATATAGAAAGGTTCCTTTTGAAGGGCTTGCTAGGGTTTCCCTCTGAATGACCCATTCTGGCAAGCAGTTCAGAATACTCTTCTCCAGAAAAGTCAGCAGTATCTTCTCCATTCCTCAATTCAAAAACTTCTGATAGAATTGCTGGGGTTAGAGGTACCTGAGTTCCAGTTATAGACCCAACAATGGTGGAGTTATCTTGATTGTGGGCAGTATAAACCCATTCCTTTATCTCATCAGAAGCCAGCTTTATCCTTGTGGTCATTATTGCTGTCAGATTCTGGTCTTTGAACAATCCAAAAATATATTGAAAAACCTGGTCAGTTGTGCTGAATGATTCCATGTCAATGTCGAAACCAGCATCAAACTTCATAACAGCAAGAACAGCAACTGACACAGCCATGGGTACCTGCAAAAATTCAACAAACAAAATGACCAAGTGTAGAACTGTTTGGAGGGAAAGAAAATTTTTGCAGAGAAATCGAAAGCGCAAAGGAGAACGACGGCGAAAAAAGAGTTTTATATAAGGGTTCGACGCAGAATTGGAAAGATCGTTGAACTCAGTTTGACGATCGAGGCTACTAAAGGAATCTGAAGAGTCTTCAACATCGTCGAGCTCCGTTCGACGATATTGGGGAGCGTCGAGCACCGTTCGACGATCGTTCAGAGAACAAAATCGTCGAGCGCCGTTCGACGATCGTTGACCGGGAGAGATAGTTCATACTATCTGAGAAACGCTGAACTCAGTTCGACGATTTCGGAAATTGTCGATCTCCGTTCGACGATCTTGGGGCAAATCGTCGAGCGCAGTTCAGAGATCAGAAAAATTCTAGACACTAAGAAAAATCAGAATGTTTGCCTAGTCTTGGTCAAATTTTAAGCTTTCAAAATCTTGGATATTATTTAAGACTTCCTCCATCTAACATTCCTAACTGATTTAGGAAGAAGGTGTGTTTCTTTTCATCCAATGGCTTGGTGAAAATATCTCCTCTTTGTAAATCAGTTGGGATATATTGTAGTTCAATTTTATTCTTTTCAACATTATCCCTTAAGAAATGATGCCTAATCTCTATGTGTTTTGTCCTACTATGGAGGACTGGATTTTGAGCTATAGAAATAGCACTAGTGTTGTCACAAAAGATTATAGACTTATCTAAGTTGTAGTCATAGTCTAGGAGTTGGTTTTGAATCCACAAGATTTGTGAACAACAACTGCCTGCAGCCATATATTCAGCTTCAGCAGTTAAAGTTGACACAGATGTTTGTTTCTTACAAAACCAAGAGACAAGTCTGTCACCAAGGAACTGACAAGTTCCACTGGTGCTTTTCTGTCAATTCTGCATCCAGCATAGTCAGCATCAGAGAATCCAGTTAAATCAAATGCTGAATCTTTTGGATACCAGAGACCTAGATTTGGACAACTTTTAACATACCTGAGAATCCTCTTTTCTAGTGTTAGGTGTGACTTTCTAGGGCTTACTTGGAACCTAGCACATATACATGTAGCAAACATTATATCTGGTCTACTAAATGTAAGATACAGTAAAGAGCCAATCATTGCTCTATATGTTGTCTGATCAACAGGTTTCCCATGTTCATCAGCATCCAATACAGCATTAGTAGGCATGGGTGTTTTCATACAAGATGCTTCAAACATAACAAATTTCTTAACCAACTCATTTGCATACTTGGTTTGAGAAATGAAGATGCCTTCAGCATGCTGTTTGACTTGCAATCCTAGGAAGAAGGATAGCTCACCCATGCTACTCATCTCAAATTTAGAATGCATCAGGTTAGAAAACCTTCTGCACAATTTGGAGTCAGTAGAATCAAAAATAATATCGTCTACATAAATTTGTACTAGTAGGGTATGAGACTTATGGGTTCTAATGAAAAGAGTTTGGTCTACTCTACCCCTTATAAAACCATTTTTCAAAAGAAAGCATGCTAGGGTCTCATACCATGCTCTAGGAGCTTGCTTGAGACCATATAATGCTTTGTTTAATCTAAAAACATAATCATGATAAGTTGGAGAGATAAAACCTGGAGGTTGTCTGACATAAACTTCTTCTTTGATGTCTCCATTTAGAAATGCACTTTTGACATCCATCTGATATACCTTGAAGCCTTTGTGTGCTGCATAAGCTAAGAATATTCTGATGGCTTCTAGTCTTGCAACTGGTGCAAAGGTCTGGTAGTAGTCGATTCCTTCTTCTTGAGAGTATCCCTGAGCAACTAGCCTTGCCTTGTTCCTTACAATTACTCCTTGATCATCCAGTTTGTTTCTGAATACCCATTTTGTTCCAACAATGGAGTGATCCTTAGGCTTTGGCACTAGTTCCCATACTTTGTTCCTCTCAAATTGATGCAACTCCTCTTGCATTGCAATGATCCAGTGTTGATCTTGCTCTGCATCTTGAATGGACTGAGGTTCAATTTGAGATAGGAAGCAGGTGTGCAACAGGTTTTGGTTGACTTGATTTCTGGTTTGCACACCAGCTGAGATTTCTCCAATTATTTGGGAAATTGGATGTTCTCTTGAAGTTACTAAATCAACAGGGGGTGTTGATTGTTCACCAACCTGTGTTGTTGTTTCCTCTTGTGGTACAACAATTAACTCTTCAAGTTGTTCTTCAATATGTTGAGCATTTCCTTCATCTTCACTGCTTTCATCTTCTTGAGTAACCTGTAACTTGTTCAGGTCTTCAACTAGAGAATGTTCCTGTAAGGGTTCTATGGTAGAAGAAATCTTCTCCTTGAAAGACATGTTAGTTTCATCAAAAGATATATGAACAGATTCCTCAATTTTTAAAGATGATTTATTATAGACCCTATAAGCCTTGCTGATCATGGAGTATCCCAGAAACACTCCTTCATCAGCTTTGGCTTGAAATTTTGCTAAATATTTCTTGTCATTGTTATGAATATAGCAAATACAACCAAAGACTCTAAAATAGTCAACTTTAGGTTTCTTCCCTTTGAGTAATTCATAGGGAGTCTTTCCCTTTAGTTTATGTATCAGACTTCTATTCAGCACATAGTTGGAGGTGTTCACTGCCTCTGCCCAAAAGGATAGAGGAAGGTGGGCATCTGACAACAATGTAGTGGCAGATTCAATAAGGGTTCTATTTTTCCTTTCAGCTACCCCATTTTGCTGAGGAGTTCTAGGAGCTGAGAAAGTATGCCTGATCCCTTCACTCTGACAGAACTCTTGCATAAGAAGAGAATCAAACTCTGTCCCATGATCACTTCTGATCAGGGCAATGTGAGTATTGAACTCAATCTGTATACATTTGAGAAACTCTGTCAGACACTTAAAGTTATCAGACTTCTTCCTTAGAAAGAACACCCAAGTGAATCTAGAGAAGTCATCTACAACTACTAAAGTGTAGGATTTCCCTCCTAGGTTTTGTACTGTGATGGGTCCAAAGAGATACATGTGTAACAGATACAATATCCTAGGTGAATCGCTCTTATTAAGTGACTTAAAGCTGTTTTTAGTTTGCTTGCCTAATTGACAAGCCCTGCAGAGTCCTTCCTTCTTGTAGGGGCCAGAAGGTAGTCCTCTAACAAGGTTGTCTTTGGATAGCCTAGCAATAGTTCTAAGGTTTAGGTGTCCTAATCTCTTATGCCATAAAATATTTGGTCTACAGATAGAATTGAACAAGCAGATATCTACATCAGTTGAAAGAAAATCTACTAGGTAGATGTTACCTTTTCTTTTACCTGTCAACACAGTTGTGTTGTCCTCTGAATTGATTTTGCATAAGGCTTTGCTGAAGGTCACCTGGTAGCCTTCATCACACAGCTGACTGATGCTAATTAGGTTGTGCTTCAGTCCTTCCACATAAGCTACCTTCTTAAAGGTTACTGATCCAATCTGGACTGCACCATATCCTTTAGTCTGTCCAAAGTTTGAATCACCAAAGATAACTTTGGGTCCAAGCTTGGCTCTGAAGGATGTGAGGTTATCCTTGTTCCCTGTCATGTGCTTAGAGCACCCACTATCCAAATACCATTGCTGGTTAGATGTTGATAGGTCTTCACCTGCACATAAGACAATTCATTTGTTTTTGACCCAGTTTACCTTGGGCCTAGGTTGATAACCTTTAAATTCTGAAATAAAGGACATCCCAGGTTGACTCTTATATCCTTCAGGATGATATCTCCTTGGAGGTATAATTTATTCAGTATAAGGGTTAAAGATTTGGGATGAAGGACCCTTAGGATTCAATTTTGATTTACCTTTGAAAAATTTTCCAGAGCTCTGACCTTTGTTCGACGATCTTGGAGTTACGTTCGACGATCTTGGGTCAGATCATCGAGCTCCGTTCGACGGTCGACTATGGCTGAGGTCAGGTATTTGAGATCGTCAACCTGCGTTCGATGACTTTGGCTGAGATCGTCGATCTGCGTTCGACGATTTTGCCTGAGATCGTCGAGCTGCGTTTGGCGATCGTCGATCTTCATTCGGCGATCGTCGATCTCCGTTCGATGATTTCTGCTGGGACTTAGTTTTCTGGGGCAGATCAGAATTTTTCCTAGCAACCTCTACAACTCCCTTTCCTTTGTCAGAAATGAATTTGATTGGAGTTGTTAGAACTATGGGTTGGCTAGATGAAGCACCCAAGCCCAGTGTACTGTTGAATCTGGAGTTCACTGTGCTTGTGATGTCCATCAGCTTGATGATTCTCCCATTAAGGGATTCTTTAAGCTTCTTGGCCTCAGAGAGCTCACTTTTCAGTGAAGCTATCTGTTCCCTACAGCACTCAAACTCCTGAGAGAGTTTGAGGTTTTCTAACTTTAAAGTATTGTGTTCAGATAATTGATTTCTGAGAGAGATAATTTCTTTCTCAGACTTTAGCAGGTCTAAACACAGTGCTTTAAATTCAGATTTAAAATCCTCTAAACTAAAATCAAAAGAACCAATTACATGATCTTCTTCAGGTTGAGTCTCTGAGTCTGACTCTGACTCCTCTTCTTCTGAATTATGCTGTGAGGCATTGATTGCCATCATGCAGAACTCTTTCTCTTCTGCATCATCCTCATCATCACTCGAACTGGATGAGGCTTCTGACTCTTCTTCAGTCTCACTCCAGGATTCAGCAACAAACCCCTTTCTTGTATGTTTGTTTTTACTTGAGGAGGGTTTGCCATTGCCATTCCTCTTGAAGTCTTTCTCCTTTCTTCTTTCTTTCCTGTCCCTTCTGTCCTTGTTCTTGTTCTCTGGACAGTCAGGAACTATGTGCCCTGGTTTCCTGCAACCAAAGCAAATAATGTCTTTATTATTGTTAATGGACTTGTCATACCTTGGCTTATCCTGTTCCTTGTATGATCTCCTTCTGAAGTCCTTTTTGGCCATTTTGTAAAATCTTTTTCCAACAGACTGAGCAGTTCATCATTGCCTGTGGCTTTATCTTCAGGCAGATCTTCAGTTTCCTTGAAAGCTATGGTCTTCTCTTTTCTTGTGGCTGGTGAGGCAGCCTTCTGTTCTTCCTCTCTATTCTTGATGAGTAGCTCATAAGATTTGAGCTTACCCAATAGAGCTTCAGTAGTGATCTCATTCAGACTTCTGGCATCCTTAATTGGCCAGATTCTTGAATCCCAAGTGCTAGGGAAGCACATTATGATCTTGTCATTAAGTTCTGTTAGAGAGATCTCTTTGTCCAATGTCCTGAGTTCACTGACAATTAGACTTAGCCTGTTGTACATGTCTCCCACTGACTCAGTTTCTCCCTTTTTGAAATTCTCATATTGAGAGATGGGATGGGATCTCCTATCCTTTCTCTCATCAGCTGAGCCTGAGACTATTTCTGAGAGTTTGTCCCAAATTTCCTTTGCTGAATTGCATTCAGCCACCTTTTGAAATATGTCATCAGACATTGTCTGGGCTAGGATGTTCATAGCCTTGGCATCAGCTACCTTCCATCTCTTGATATCAGCATCTGTTCCTGATGGAGGTGGAACAGCATTTGTACTTGTGTTCTCTGGAGGTCTTGGACATACTGTCAAAACAGAATTAAAAATATCTTCATCAATAGAATTCATGTACAGTCTGATCCTTGCTTTCCAAAGTGCAAACTTGGAAAGATTGCACACTGGAGGTCTAGTGCTAACATAATCTTTATTTTGTGCCATGATTTGTGAAAGCAAAATCTAATAATAAGATACAAAAGAAAATAGATCTAACTTGGGATCTTTGGGTTCAGGTGTTAGCCTGTACAACCAATCAGGTATGGTATGTTTAACCAACCTCGCTCTGATACCAATTGAAAGTGCAGCTAGATCTGATATACTCTAGAGGGGGTGAATAGAGTATATGGTGCTTTGAAACTTTTTACAACAATTGTTGTACTAAGAGTGAGCAGGGAAGCAATAAAAAATCTGATCACAGAACTAAACTATCCAAAAGCTAATCACAGAATAATCAAGGCCAGAAACAAACATAAAAACAAGCAAAACCAGAAGACACAAGGAAATATAGTGGTTCCCCTAAACTCGGGTACATCCACTCTTCTACCACCCTAGGTAGGAATCCACTGCAGGATGAGTTGATCAGGTGTCCTGGGCACCAATGAGCTTTTGATAAGGTGCTCAAAAACCAAAGCAGATTTTTTGATCAAGTGTCTTGCCACCAATGAGCTTTTGACAAGGTGCTCAAAAACCAAGCTCAAACTTTTGAAGGGAGTTTGAGAAACCCTTTACAGAGAGGGCGTGAGAGAGTGATGGAGGTCTTCTCTTTCTCAAACAACTAAGAAGACTATGTGGATTGTTGATGTCAAAGCTCCCCCTGAATCCTTGAGATCTTCAGGAAGAAAAGCTTTGCTGAGGGTGATAGGCCTTCAAAGATTGAACTCTAGCAATAGATGATTTCAACAATGACTGAAATGTTGGATGTTTGGAGTCTTGAAATATGTTGGCCCTGAACACTTTGAAACTAAGAGATATCTGAAGATTTCTGAAAAAGATTGATCTCTTTGGATGAGTGTTCTTGAGAATTCCTTGAGACAGAATATTTTTGAATGTATCTCTATAATCTGTGTGTCTCTCTCTGTATTCTATGTGAGATTCAAAAATCTTCTCTTTTATTCTCTGATACAGAATAAAATAATATTCTCTTTCAAGTATAGCCGCTGGCCTGCATTAATTGCATCCTTAATTGCACAATCTCTTCTGGAGGAAAGTCCACAAAAATATTCCTTGAGAAATCCCTTGAAACTTGGTCCAGAAATGAATGAAAACGGCTAGAATAACTCCTCAACTGATTTGAAATTGAATCTAGAAACATCCTTGAAGTTATCTGAAATCGTCGAACTGAGCTCTGCTATCGTCGAGCTGAGCTCAGCGATCTGGAAATATACAGCAGCAAAATATCATCGATCTGAGCTCAAAGATCGTCGAACTGAGCTCAGAGAAAAAGATCCAAAGCAGAGTCAAAATCGTCGACCTGAGCTCACCGATCGTCGAACTGAGTTCGACGATATAATGAAGTTGAGCTCAGCGATCGTCGAATGGAGTTCGACGATCTGTCGAAGTTGAGCTAGACGATCGTCAATCGGAGTTCGACGAATCGTCGTTCTGAGCTCGACGATATGACTTAGTCTCCAAACAGAAAATCCTGGTCTTCAGGGCAGCTTCCAAACCTAGACTTCTAACCCTTAGACTCAATTCTAATTGACCTATTGAGCTATACAGGAGGTCAAGCAAAGGTTTCCTAGAGACATAGTGATCCTGACCCAAATTAGTAATAGGGTGTTCCAACACGTGCTATGTGAAGCCCATCTAGATAGGTTTGTCTGGATTAGTGATGAATTGATTTGCGTGCTGCAGAAGACTTCGTAGATAAAACTTATGGTTTAATATGTAGAATCCGGGGTCTGGGGGTGTGCAAGATGCTGCAGTGATAGTATTGGAGGTGATCTCCAGGAGAACAACGGAAAATGGGGAAGAGGCGAATTCTATCCCTACCGTGCCTCGGTACTGCTACCACCGACGATAGCTTCCAGTAAGCTATGAGACCTATCTTTGGGAGACCTGGGTCATTGTTTGAAGATGTGAAGTCAGCTAAGGTGACCATGCGTGCTAGCCTGAATATTATTGTGAAGCCTGTGTCCATGAGACAAGGTGGGTAGCATGAGAAGTTGTGATCTTGGAAAGCCCAGCTATTGGCCACGAGTTCCATGATTGATCATAGTTGGATCAGTGATTATTCCACATTTTACACTGATTTTTGGACTCATCTGGGCTAGTTTTATTGTCTTAGCATTACACTTGAGAGCCTTTATTGCTTATATTTGCTTATGTGCCTATTTCACGATTAAGTGCACTATAGGGCCGTTTCTGTGTGCTTCTTGTGTTTATTTGTTTTTGTTATTCTTTAGCCCTGTCTCGGGGATGCGGTGTGCATGTTTTGGTGGCCTATCTGCCTTTTCTGCTGGTGCAGGGGTCGTGTACCTGCTCCGAAACCGCTCGGGAGACCCCGACGATGCAGGAATACTGCGCACGACCACTGGACTTATTGCGCACGACCACTGGTCATGTGCCACCGATCATGCGCATTACATTCTCATTTTCCTGATCCTGCCCGGGTAATCGCACGAGCACTGGCCATAGTGCGCACGACCACTGGTCATGCGCCACTGCTCGTGTGCGTTTACCCCTTGCTTTCTGTAAATCTGGCCTTGCCAATCGCACGATCAGTGGATTTAGTGCGCACGAGCGCTGGTCATGCGCCACTGATCATCCGCATATTTGCTGATGCTTCTTATCTAGGTTGCAGGTCCATTTGGAAATGGCGCACGATCATTGACCGATAGTGCGCACGACCACTGGTCGTGCGCAACTGATCGTGCGCAATGCTTCTGCTGCCTCCGTATTTAAGGCCCTACTCCGTGATTTAGGTCAACGCCTGTCATTTTCTGCGATCGGGAGTGCGTGGGAATCGCCATTTCACTTCTCCAGCTGCTCCATCACCTCCACCTTCGTCGGGAGGCCATAGCCAACTCCTCCGAAGCTTTTCAAACTCTCCGGCGAAGCCCTCGGCCATTGACCACTTCAACGCCAAGCTTTCCACCGGAGTTGGTGAAGAAGATAACCTAGAGAACTGACTTAAAGGTCTTCAAGGTGACAGCTCGTTGGTACCGGAAGCCTCCTTGGACTGAGCCCGGAAGCGGATTGACAACTCGCTACTCCGGCCACGACCCGCAGTGGATCTTCACTCTCTTTTGGTTTACTCCTCTTCCTCTTCCTCTGTAGTATGGAATGGTTTAAGCATTGTAATGAACACTTCCATCCATGAACATCAAGTTTATTTTATATCTAATGGAATGTTAGTATTTTTCTTATGCATGTGAGTAGTGTCTGTGAATACGCCTCGCTCACCCCACATCCACTCCATTCCTGTGTCTCACCCGATTGCACTTCACACAAGAACACTTCCATCCATTAGCTTTCCATCCACTCGCCCAACCGAAGTTCGGCATCGCGGTAGAAACACCTACTCCACCTTGCGAAGCGGTGCCTTCTGTAACGGTCCAGGCCCATCCCATGGGAACCCGCTGGCACCGCCGGCCTACCAGGGTCCAGACCCGGGCCCACCACTGGTAGTCAGCCTTTCACATTCAAGCCTGCAGGCCATACACCCCAACCCCTCTCCGGCCTGTTTATCAGCGCGGTAGGTTGTTGCCACTAGGTCTCGAACCCAGGACCTTGATAAGAGAGCTTTCCACCACTCCCTCATCACCAACTGAGCTGCAGCTCAGTTGGTGATGAGGGTGTGGTGGAAAGCTCTCTTATCAAGGTCCTGGGTTCGAGACCTAGTGGAAACAACCTACCGCGCTGATAAACAGGCCGGAGAGGGTTGGGGTGCATGGCCTGCAGGCTTGAATGTGAAAGGCTGACTACCAGTGGTGGGCCCGGGTCTGGACCCTGGTAGGCCGGCGGTGCCAGCGGGTTCCCATGGGATGGGCCTGGACCGTTACACCTTCGACCTGCATAGCTTTTACTAGTTTAGTAGATCAAACACCCACAATATCCCAAGTCCTCTTTTTACTCCTTTTTCTATTTATAACTCTCATTTCAATATTTTCTGTACTGTTGCCGCTTTACGCTAATTGCATTCCTCAAGAGACCGACACTCGGGGATTTATTCCCAAAACTTTATTACTTGTGCGACCGGTGCGCTTGCTGATTTACACGCATCAAGTTTTTGGTGCCGTTGCCGGGGAATGTAACTGTAGAGCGACTCAGGATGACTTCAAATATTGTTATAAGAGTTAGTGTTGTTTTTTTTACTGCTATTTCCTTCTAGTGTGTAGTGTTTGCCACAGTGAATGCAGGGTTGAGGCACAGGAGATCTAGTAGCCTACTACCCCTTTTCATTCAAGCCACTCTCAATGACTACAATTCAGCAGCAGACTTATAAAGCAAGCCTTATCAACCTCATATACCGAGCTGAAACGGGAAATAATAGTTTCGAGATCCCGCCTGACCTCATCGAATACATCATCGAAAACTGTCAATTCAACGGAGACGGAAAAATAGATGCACTATGCCACAAGCAGTGGTTCTTAGAAATTTACAACACTTGTATGCCAAATGTTGCCAACAACGAGCAGCAGAGGATCCGGAGCTCAATTTTCCTCCGCTGTTTTCGTCTCCGAGGAGGGATTCCGCCATCCTCCTTCAATCTCCACCCTAGGGAGGTGCTCCGGGCAAGCTTTCACAGCCAAATCCAAGCCGGAGCTTCCTCTCGGCCTCCTCCTTCATCTTTGAGCTTCAAGAAGAGCTTGACCTAGCTTTCTCCACCAAGCTAGGAGAAGTTGTGCCATCCTCCACCGGATTGTGACACGAAGAAGACGTGCCATTGGAAGGTTGTGACAGCCCTTCTCTACCCTGGACGCAGTTGAGGACCGAGCTTGGACGCGGATTGATAACTCGACGACTCCAACCCTGAATCCTCAGCAAGACTTTGGATCCGGTCGATTTCGCACATTCTTTTCTTGTTTGGTTGTTGAATGTGTAGTTGAACTCTTGTAAATGATGAATTATGCTTTGTTTGTAAAATGTTTATATACAATCATGTCTATGTGATTTTGTATGTTTTCGTTATTTACTTGAGGTGCTCCATAGTTCATCCACCATCCATCCACCCTTGCCGCAATAGCAATTGCTAGTGGTGTGCGTAGCGAAGAGGTGCTCACGACCCTCATTCTGCCATTCTCATCACCTCATCCGCAAGACTACTCGCCCATCCGCCTAGTGATTTGGTGCATAGCAGCCCGATTAGTCTTCCATCCCGCCTGGCGAAGCATCGCATAGCGGCATTGCATAGGAGTAGTTGATAGTGTTTTATTTTCTTTGTTTGCCTAAGGACCTAAGGACTTCAATCTCAAGTCCTCCCCAAAATTAACTCCACCTTACTGTGTTCCTTGAGAGATCGATACTTGGGAAAGCCCCCATTTTATATTACTTGTGCGACCGGTTCACTGCCGTGATCTTACGCATCAAGTTTTTGGCGCCGTTGCCGGATGATTGAGAATTTCGTTATACGAGTTGTATTGTTTTGTTTTGTTTTGATCCATTTTCTCTTGTGTTGTTATTCCGTCAGATGGAATTGTTAGTTTTATTTGCAAAATCTATGCCAAGTAGTTGTATCCTTTATATTTGAAATCTCTGCAATGTGGGCCAATTTCAATATCCTTTGCCGTCATTGTGGAGACATCTCTCATGCTAGCGACAGATGCCCTCAGAAGTATAGTAGCCAGGAAATTCAGGAATCTACATATTGTAGACATAAGCCGGTTAGCTACCGACCTACGGAGCCATTGCCGCACTACTTTTATTCGGCTTTAGCACCCGTTGCACCGCCGAAGCCGGTTAAGCAGTGCCTTTTTTGTCGAAGCTGAGATCATGCATTGAAGGATTGCGCCGCTTACCTAGCTGAGCTAGAAGTGGATGACGAGCCGGATTTTCGGATTATCTCCACTTCAACCTTGGGCAGCATCCCTTCTGTATCGGGGTATGCACCATTGCCATCTCTCTGTTATGGAGAAGAGATCCCAGGTATGTGCACCGATACATGTGCTTATCCCCATTCCGACACTGCTATTTATACTCCTGAAGTGCATACATCACCGAGCATAGAATCTATTGGTTGTGGAGAGCCAGCGCTCAATGTCCTACCGAGCTTCGTGCCATCACCTTCTTCTTTGCATAGCATTATTTCTTCTTCTGACAGTGCTATTGAGGTTGAATCGCAGGTGGCAATTAGCATTTCCAGCGTTCTGTTAGATCCAGTCTATGAGGACGACTCCGTGGCAGAGGTTGCGACCTTCACCCCATGTGAGGATGCCCGAGGCATGGACGAGGCAGATGCAGCTTTAGAACATTCCTGCACCAGCCTAGATAGCTGTATGGAAGCACCCACAATTCCACAGACGGTGGATGACTCCGGGATCATCCCCAAGATCGAGGTTCGTTTATGTTATTCTTCTAGTTTATTTCTTGACCATGCTCTCATGTCTACTTCCATGCAGGACCACATTATGGAATTGGTCCAATCAGTGCAAGGGCCTGTAATGCGGCCTAGGACTTATTGTAACCAGATGCAGGTGGAGTTAGAGCCGATGAGCTTCCCAAGTTACTGTCTGCCCATGCCTGACACTTACGATAGGTATACGTATTCAGGTATTGGGGCTTATGTTCTATCTCCGTTCCAGTACCCGCTACCGCAGCGCGACCATGAACCTCTGCCTGAGCATTTCCAGTTTCATTCGCCCATCAGTTAGGAAATGCTCAGATTTTGAATAAGTCCTGTTGGGAGAAAATAAACCCAACAGTTATCTAGGATAGTGTTTCTTTCGTTCAATTTTTGTTTGTATTTCATTATTTGGGTGTGGTAGCCCAGCTGCGTGATGAGCTCTCTGTTGCACCACGTGGTCAGCAGTGTGAAATAGACTGAAAACTCGGGCGTGTGAAAAATTTCACTGCGCACGACCACTGGTCGTGCACACTACTTATCATCGCACGACCACTGGTCGAGCTCATGCACAGTTTCTTTTTAATTCCAGCCGCTGTCCACTGTGCGTGCGCCCTAATCTCCTGCTTGGTCCGCTGCGCATGCGTTGTCGATGCTCATCCCCTTCTGATTCCTCTCCGGTGGTCCGACTCTCTCTCCTGCGGTAGGATCCCTCAACTTCAGATGTCTCTTCCTCACTGTGCTGTAATGGAGCCTGGACGTCGCCCTGTAGTAAAGGCCTATCAACGATCCGATCGTGCTTCAGCAACCCCTGCTCAGATCTTGGGGAGAATGGGAACCTTCTCTAAGGCAGAGCATACTCAACGCTATAATTCCTTGAAGGACAAGCCATTCCTCTCTCAGCGGCTTGTTGACTGGAACGAGCTGTGTTCCATTGGGAATGACGGTGCATTAGTAGAGGCCGTGCTCATTCTCTACTCTTTCGATTTTTGGAGCAAGTTATTCGAGTGCGACGAGCTTGGCTACCGTGAATTGACATTGGAGTTCCTTTCCACATTCGCTTCGGAGACAACGGCGGACAACCGCTATCTCCCCACTTGTTCCTTTCGGATGATGGGAAATGTCTTCACTGTCACACTGCCGGAGCATTCCATTCATGCAGGCGTCTATACCGAGGTGGAGGCATCCCAGATTAATTTCCCCGAATTGTGCATTGATTTTCCAGAGGGTGTGACTCCGCGGTCCGCTTGGCATTCTCTGACCAGAGGGAACGAGGAGTACATAGCCCGCCGTGCCAAGTCAATGAAGATTGTCTCCCCCGCTCTAAGCTATATGCAGCATTTGCTTAGTCACTCACTCACCGCTAGGGACCTGACCAAGAATGTGGTAGGATGGCAGGATTTAATCTCCTTATTTAGCATGCAGCAGCAGTACCCCATCCATCTGGGGTATATGCTGGCCTATTTCTTCCACCACGAAGCCACTTATGGCCTTGCGGGTGCAATCGGGGGTGCTTACTACATTACCCGCATCGCCAAAAGTTTGGGAGTTTGGAGCCAGCTACCTCCGATGGTGCAGGTCACTACCCCATCCATGATCGCCAGGGCCAACCTGGTGAGTTGCCATTTGCTGCGTGTGGTTGGGAGAAAAGGTGGCTGGAAGTTTATTGTCCGTATGCCTGGTGATGCACCTGCCGGTAGAGATGAAGAGGAAGATGAAGGAGAGCCGGGTGAATCTTCCGCTCTGGGTAGGCGGAGTGCGGGAGTGCCACCGCAGCAGAGTCAACAACAACTGTGGCCTCCCTTAAAGCATGAGGGACAATCTAGCTGCCAGTTCGGCTCAGCTCAAGAGCAGGGCGTCCCATATTTGTCCGAGCACCTTGCTGATCTGGAAGCTTCCCAGTTTTGGATGCAAGACTTTATTTATCAGCAAGCAGTGCGAGGCGGGTTGAACATTCGACCACCGCCCACTCGTGTCGCTCCATCAGCGCCTGGTCCACGTCCGTCGCCCATCGAGATTCACGACAGCAATAGTGAAGGGGAGTGAGTGGAGTTCACCGCAGAGCTCGTCTACCACGCCTTCTGTTTCTTTTTATTGTTTTTATCTTCTGCGCAAGGAGACAACTTTACTTTTTGTGGGCACCCATCTGGGAGCCGAATGTGTTTTATATATATATACTATTTGAACTGCTAATACATGTATTTGGTCCACCTTAAGGACGGTAAACAAAAGGGCTTTCGGGAGACAACCCAAGTTGGACCATTTGGTCCTATGATGTGTTTTGAGTTCTGTTTATTTTTTCATATATATATGTGTCCATATTTTATTTGGCTTGCACACTTCAATCGCAGGTGCAGGAATTTTTGGGGCGCGACAACTTGGCCGTACTTAGACATCTCATTGCACAACTGGTATGCTCAATTTTGTGCATAGGTACTTCCTACCCGAGCTTTTTATCATCTTTGACATGTTTATTTTTACATAACTGTTTTTCTACCATAATTAATCAATGTTTTCCACATAACTGTTTTTCCCGCCGATCGTGGATCTGGAAGGCTCTCATCGAGAGCTACGCCCTCTGGGTAATTTCTTCCCCGTTCCTCGAGTTTTTCTTGCTAGGGTTTTCGGCCCTAATCGTTTCTCCAGTCATCTTTCGTCCAGATTTCGGCTCTTATCGCGACGCGTGGAGATTTGGAGAGTTTTTCCGGTAAACCGCGGCAAGTAGTGTTCTTGCTTCCCCTTTGTTCTTAATTCTAAATTCCTACCTTCCTTTTTATTTCTACACTTGTTGAGCTTATCATATTTCGATGGTAGAGGTACTTGTTCTGAACTCCTAACTTGTTTTCCCCTCTATTTCTGGAATTTGTGACTTGATGTCCCTTAAGTTTTAAATCTCAAAATCTTGCTGTTCTTTGTAACGCCCTTATGCAGCCCACTTGGTCGGCTATCCCTGGAGTTTATGGTGATGAATGAGCGTAAATGAACACTGCTTGTATAATTATGTAACTAAGGAAATTCAGATGAACTATGTGTGTTGGGGTCCTCCCTCGGCGTAGTGTTTTATATTCAGATGAACTATGCGCGTTGGGGTCCTCCCTCGGTATAGTGTTTTATATTCAGATGAACTATGCGCATTGGGGTCCTCCCTCGGCATAGTATTTTATACTCGAATAGGCTGTGCGCGTTGGGGTTCCTCCCTCGGCATGGTAATTGCTAATGAAAGATTGGACTTCGGTTGTTGTTGCTTGCTCCTTTTCTTTTGTATATATAATGCTTAGCATGTCTTGCTCGGCTAGTTTTACTGTTGCTCATTTTAACTCTGTTGACCGTTTTGTTGCAGTCACCTTTTCTTTCATTCTCCTCTACTTAGAGGTTTGTGTAGTCTGCTTTTACTCTTGCTCTACTTGTGACTTGCTTCTGAGGTGTTCTTCTTTTGAATGCCTCAGGATCAGAGTTGTAGCTGGTTTAGCTGACAGACTTGGGCTTCTGGTGCTGCTGGTTCCTGTGGCTGTTTGTTTCCACCTCCGAGTTTGAGGTAGTTGCATGGTTTAGACTTGGCTATTTTTCTTCTTTCTATGGGTTCGTGTTAGTTGTTGACGCCCATAGAATTTAGCTTTTCTGTGTTAGACTGCTTGCTGCTCTCACTACTGTTACTTTTTACCTGGTGGTTCTTGCTCTTCTGGAAAGGATTTATGCTAGGGTGCATTCCAGTTATTTTAAACCCTAAAATGTTACTATATGTACTCATGCATTTCATATTTGTAAAACTAAAGCACTATTTTTCCTTATAGCGTAAATACTACCTTTTTATGTATACTATATTCACCTTAGAGTCGTGCATACCATGGGTCGTCCCCCGGGGACACCTATGCTCGTTTAGGGTGTCAACTTAATTGAACCAAAGTATTTTCCGCTGCGTATAAATATACTGTGATCTGTGGACTAGCTGATCTACCGTGCCGAGGGATACGACCTTTTCAACATAACTGTTTTTCTACCATAATTAATCAACGTTTTCCTTAAAAACAAAGGTCCGGAGTTTTGCCTGAGCGTGTGCAGTTATCCCCTGCACGACGTGGCATCACGGCACGTGTTTTCTCCTGCTCTGATACGATTTTATCGTTGAGAAAATGCGGGTTGTGACACCACCGATCGTGCACATTACATTCTCATTTTCCTGATCCTGCCTGGGTAATCGCACGAGCACTGGCCGTAGTTCGCACGACCACTGGTCGTGCGCCACTGCTCTTGCGCGTTTACCCCATTCTTTCTGTAAATCTGGCCTTGCCAATCGCACGATCAGTGGATTTAGTGCGCACGACCGCTGGACGTGCGCCACTGATCGTGCGTATATTTGCTGAAGCATCTTATCCAGGTTACAGGTCTATTTGTAAATGGAGCACGGTCATCGACCGATAGTGCACATGACCACTGGTCGTGCGCCACTGATCGTGCGCAATGCTTCTGCTGCCTCTGTATTTAATGTTATGCTCCGCGATTTAGGTCAACGCCTGTCATTTGCTGCGATCGGGAGTGCGTAGGAATCGCCATTCCACTTCTCCAGCTGATCCATCACCTCCACCTTCGTCGGGAGGCCATAGCCAACTCCTCCGAAGCTTTTCAAACTCTCCGGCGAAGCCCTCGGCCATTGACGACTTCAACTCCAAGCTTTCCACCGGAGTTGGTGAAGAAGATAACCTAGAGAATGGACTTAAAGGCCTTCGAGGTGACAGCTCGTTGGTACCGGAAGCCTCCTTGGACTGAGCTCGGAAGCGGATTGACAACTCGCTACTCCGGCCACGACCCGCGGTGGATCTTCACTCTCTTTTGGTTTACTCCTCTTCCCCTTCCTCTGTAGTATGGAATGGTTTAAGCATTGTAATGAACACTTCCATCCATGAACATCAAGTTTATTTTATATCAAATGGAATGTTAGTATTTTTCTATGCCACTGAGTAGTGTCTGTGAATGCGCCTCGCTCACCCCACATCCACTCCATTCTCGTGTCTCACCCGATTGCACTTCACACAAGAACACTTCCATCCATTAGCTTTCCGTCCACTCGCCCAACCGAAGTTCGGCATCGCGGCCGAAACACTCACTCCACCTTGTGAAGCGGTGCCTTCGACCCGCATAGCTTTTACTAGTTTAGTAGATCAAACACCCACAATATCCCAAGTCCTCTTTTTACTCTTTTTTCAATTTATAACTCTCATTTCAATATTTTCTGTACTGTTGCCGCTTTATGCTAATTGCATTCCTCAAGAGACCGACACTCGGGGATTTATTTCCAAAACTTTATTACTTGTGCGACCGGTGCGCTTGCCGATTTACATGCATCAATCAGGTCCCGGGGACATGTGAGCGGCAAGTGATGCTGAGAGATAGTTTTGCCCAGCAAAGAGGCCAGAGAGCCAAACTGGCAAGGGGAAGCTGACCCGCATCTTATCTTGGGGCTTGATTGCTTCAGCTTTGGTCAAAGACATGGCGATTTGAGGAACAAGAAAAGTGCTGAACTGTAGCCTGCGTTATGTCATTCGGGTTGGATTGCCTAAAGTAAATGACTTTCTTCGTTATCATAATAAGAGCCTTAGGCCCCGTGCTGGAAAGACTAGAATGCTCAAGTATACCGCCAAGTCTGGGACTGTGGATGGTGGTGGTACCCGGGAAGTCCGATACACCGAGAATGTACCATGAGTGCATAAAACATTTGGTCGCTGAGGCTTTCATTTGTGATATATTGAATAGTGCTTGAGAGTGCCTTCTTGTGATATATTTATGTGTTAATACTATGCTTGCAGGGAAGGAATACTGTTTTCCCAGGAATGGGGTAGGGTTGTTATAAATTGGTCAGCTCAAAGCTGACCGTTGCCTTATTTACCGCCCTTGTGGTGGATTGTCCCTGTGCAGGTGCTGGAGAGCTGAGTGGGAAATAACGGGTTGTTGCCCTTTGATGCTATGCCGACCCTCGAAGGCTAAGAGAAGGCTTTTTAATGTTTTCATGTGTGGCCGACCTGCGCGCCGATGTCTGTAAACCACACTTTTGAAGCATAACTGTAAGGCCTTAAGGCCGTGACTTTTGTGTATTTGTCAAAAATTCCTGAGATATATGTACATATAGTGGACATTCACATGTATTGAGTTCAAGTTAACCCATGAAGGTTTCGCTAGAATGCTCTGAGTTAGAATTCATTTAGTCTTTGATTTTAACATGTAAATCCGCCGACTATCTGTGGGATATGGCATGGGTCCCCGGCTGGACCCTTTTTTATATTTCATGTGACGGATGGAGATGTTACACTTTGGCATCAGCTTGTCTTGGTCTTCCTCCTACGAAGTCATGATCAAATTCCTTTGAGGGGTAGCAGGCACGTGTCTATGCTTACCGTTATAACAAAAATGAACTCAAGAATGTCCACTTAGAAATGAAAATACATATGTTTGAGTAGCCTGCGCCTTCCTAATTATCTCTATTTGCTTTTGAGTAGTCGCTAAATTGTGTATTTTACACTTATAGGTGACAAGAAGTGTTGTGGGGCAGTCTGAACCCCAACATTCTGTTGAGAGTGCGACACCAGCTGATGTGCCCACACCTCCTCCATCTGCAGAGACAATATGCTTAGTTATCGAGCCAGTGTTTGCAATGATGAATGCAAACCCAACTGGGTAGGTGTAACCTGCAATGGTGCCAATATAGGTTGGTGTAGCCGCAAGTGTTTGCTAAGGCTTTGGTTGATAAGCGAGTGACTGAACAGCAGCTGAAGCAATTTATGAGCTTTAATCCTAATATATTTATGGGTGCAGGATCTTCGTTGCAGGCAGAGGACTAAATTTCGCGAGTCAAGAGGATATTGACGGTGATAAAGACAGAGGAGGGACATAAGGTCACCTTGGACACTTTCCTGTTGGAAGGAGAGGCTTATATTTGTTGGGATGAGTCGTAGTTACACCACTTCATGGGCAAACAACTCTCAGAGATCTCTAGGAGTTTTAGAGATTGTTTTTGGCAAAGCATCTGCCGTTGTCGCAGTGGATTGCCATGGAAAATGAGTTCCAGTATTTGACTCAGGGAGAGGGTGGTGTGGTTGACTATTTAAATGAGTTTACCAGGTTGGGACATTATACGAGGTCTACTTTTGCTTGCGAAGAGCGTACGACCAATAGGTTCTATGAGGGACTACGAGATGAGCTGAGGTTACCGCTCTCAGGTCTGATGAACCAAGGGTTTCAATTATTGGTTAATATGACTCGTTCGTTAGAAAAGGACTTGAAGAGGGTACAAGCAAGAGGCACTTGGCTATGATAAAGTACGAGTTCGAAGTGTCGTGTCCTACAAAATCTGAGTACCGAAAGAAGTGGAGAACAAAGTCCAGGTCTTCTAGACAAGCTCCATCTGGGGTTATTTCTGGAGCAACATCAGGGTGAGGTCCGCTCACATTTATACTTGTGGCAAACCAGGACATTTTGTCCGTCAATGCCCCACTGTCCTTACAAAGAAGGACAAAAAGGTAGGAGCATCTTATGCAGAGAAGGGAAAGGCGATGGAGTCCACTGCATCCCAATATGCTCCAGCTCAGCCAAGCGTGTACAATCTTGGCCAGCAGGAGGCCATAAAACAAAGTGATGTCGTAACAGGTATGAGTTAAGATATAGTTTTTACTGCTTTTCATACTTAGTACCTTGTACGTTGCTTGTGTATGAATTGTTTGTATATAGGCTTTATCATTATTCGGGACTATCCGACGAGAGCACTATTCGATACAGATGCTTCACATTCATTTTTTATCTGAGCACCTCGTATCACGGATCGGAGTACCTACTCTTTTGTTAATATATAAAGGTGTTATTACCTAACAGATGCGTGATGCGTGCGGATAGGTCATGCTGTGTTGAGGTGTTGATAGTAAGTCAGGATTTTGGATTGGAAGCATTCGTGCTACTGATATTTGAGTTTGATGTAATCATTGGCATGGACTGGCTCTCGGAGCAACGTGCCTATATAGATTGTAACTCTAAGGAAGTCATACAGGAACAAAACATCAAATGATAGACTAAGTTTGCTGGTATGCAAGGATCGAGCAAGATATTGATGTCTGCTCTCCAAGTAATCAAGGCTGTTCGGAAGGGCGCAGAGTTGTTCTTCACGCTGTTAGAGGCTGTTAAGCCGAAGCACAGCTTGAGTGACATTTCTGTTGTGTCGGAGTACACTGATGTGTTTCCTAAGGATCTCCCTGGGTTACTTCCCCAGCGGGAGATTGACTTCGCTATAGAGTTGGTGCAAGGTGTGAAACCTATGGGCCGCTCGCCGTACTATGTAGTGCCAAAGGAGATGACAGAATTAAAAGTTCAATTGTAAGAATTGCTAGAGCAAGGATATATATGTCCATGTATGTCACATTGGAGTGCACCTATCCTCTTTGTGAAGAAGAAGGATGGAAGCTTGCGGCTTTGCATTGACTATCGAGAGTTAAACATGTTGACGGCGAAGAACAAGTACCTGATTCCACAGATTGATGACTTATTTGATCAGTTTGTCGGTTCAACTGTTTTGTATCCCTAGTTGGATTCGGGCTAGGTTCGCTAAACTAGGATGTTTGACCCAACCTGTATAGCCAGGGTCATGTCTGTGTCCTAGAGTCTAGGCCATGTCCTTAGAGTCAACATTGCTTGGACCAGCCATTAACAGACTGCAGAAGACTCAAGACTTTGAGAAATTTCAAATACTCAGGAAAATGAGTTCGATGTTCGTCGAACTCAGCTCGACGAAAGTCGTGCTCAGCTCGACGAACTCAGAGACAATTCTCTGAGTTGAGCTCGACGAACTTAATTCTCTGGTCGACGACTTTTGGATACTCCACTTCAACATTTCAAGTCCAGAAACCTTTCTCTGAACTCCAGTCGACGAATTCACGTTCTCAGCTCGACGAACTTAGACCACAGTATTGACAGGATTTATCAAGTAGCAGTTAGCAGTTCTCAGGTCGATGAACTTAGTTCTCATATCGACGATTTCTTGATACTCTACTTCAACATTCTAAAGTCCAAGAATCATTTCTCTGAACACTAGTCGAAAAGTTAGATTCTAAGCTCGACGATCTTGATGCACAGAATTGGCAAGGTTCTTCAGAAAGCAGTTAGCTATTCTCAAGTCGACGATCTTGGATCTCAGGTCGACGAACAATAATTATCTGGTCGACGAACATGACTTCTCAGCTCGATGAACTCAGGACTCAGGTCGACAAATTCTGTCCTTTGCTCGACGATTTCTATGTACTTCCAGAAATGAGCTTTTCCCTCTTTCTGTCCTTATTTTATTGCAGTAATCCCTGAATAATCAATACTTAATATTCTCTGAATATTACCGTTAGAAGCAACATTGATTATGGCATTCATCAGGATTATTACTTGCCATTTTTCAATGAGACAGTTGGGGAAATCAATTAATGCAGACATTCTCAAGGCCGTCAGCAATCAATGCAGGAAGGAATTCAAAAATTCAAAGGAACATTTCATAGAAAATATAAAATAAAGGATTTCTTCCTTCTTCTCAATGACAATAAAGACAAACAAACAGCAAGCAATAACATAGACATAGAGTCAAGAAACAAGAAGCCCAGACCAGAGAAATAATATAAGATACTGAAGAAGAAGAACACACATTCAAATCAAGAGTCTTCTTCATTCTTCACTCCAGGATTCTTCAAGGACAACAAAAGTTTATTAGTTAAGAAGTTCCTGGAGCTCTTCTGGTCAAAGCTAAATATTGAAGACCTACTCACCCTGAAGCAAAGCTCAATCTTCCTGAACAACTCTATAACTCAGGGGGAGCTTTGTTAACATCAAAGATCCACTAAGCCTTCTCAGTTGTATTTGAGAAAGAGAAGACACCATCACTCTCTCATCCCCTCACTCTATAAAGGGTTCTTTAACTCCCTTCAAAAGTTATTCCTTGGTTGCAAGTCACCTGATCAAAAGACTTGAGTTGGTTTTTGAGCACTTTATCAAAAGCTCATTGGTGGCAGTCACCTGATCAAAACCTGTTAGTGGATTCATACCAGGGTGGTAGAAGAGTGGATGTACTCAGGTTGGGGAACCACTATAAAATTCTTGTGTTGTCTGGTTTCCCTCTTTATTTTGTTCTTGCTGTGTCTGTGATAGTTAGTTTAATTTCCGCTGTGCCTGTGGTAGATTAATTTATCTTAGGACTGTTTTTTACTCTCAGCCAAATTCTGGTATCAAATAGCTTCCCAACTCTGTAGTTTTTATTAATCAACAAAAAGCATTAAAAGTTTTCAAGATACTATATTCACCCCCCTCTAGAGTATTTCAGGTCTAACCCTCACTTTCAATTGGTATCAAAGCAGTGCTTCTTTGGTTGTACAAGTTAACCCTTGAACCAAAATATCCTGTGTTAGATCTGACCCTTTATTTTCCTTAGGATTATATACACAGCATGGCACAGAATAAGGATTATGCAAGCACCAGACCTCTAGTGTGCAACTTGTTGAATCCAGAAATTGACCTCAACGAGAGTTCAAAAATAGGGGGGAAGCTGACACCTACTTCTCTCAACCCCCGACTGGTTGTAAAGGACCTAGAACTAACCCAAAGCGTCTACAGGGAGGTCCCACCTCTTTCCCGGAAGATCTCTGAGAGCTTCCCCTCCAAACCCCAAAGCCGGGCTGGAAGCTCCTCAAAAAGCACTAGAGAGTCTTAGAGAAAAATGAAAGCGTGCCTTCTGAGGAGCACCTGTGGGTCTATTTATAGTCTTCGCTGACCTGAAATTACTAATGTACCCTTGGCTTATCTGCCAATTGCCAAATCCCGCTGTTATGAAATCCTAAATGCAGACCCTGGGGGCACATAGGTAATTTACTCGAGGGAAACTAGGTAATTTTATCCTGGGCACTACCCCCACCCGGCGAGAACCATATACCGAGAACCATCCCGCCTCTCACACGACGGGAGCTAAAGAAGAAAAAAGGATGAAGGGTCCTTTGGACCGACCCCACATCCTCCCTCCATGGGGCACGAGCCTTCTCGCTGCCTCTAGAAAGAAGTGGGTCTCGGTTGGAGCTTGACGTGATCATTCTCGTCTGCTCCTAGGCAGGAGCTCTTCTGCTCTGAAGCCCAAAGCTAGGCCGAAGCTTTTCCGAAGCTAGTCCAATCCGGGTCCTTGAGGGGGAGCGGGGTTCTACCCAACAAATATGGGGTTGTACACAATCCCCGCTCTTTGAGAGCTTTCCTTGCACTCGGAAAGACCTGTCCAACCCCAAATATTCGGTGGTTACATGCTGACCTGGCAGAGAATCTTTTAGTTGACCCCACCTATGCTCTATAAATACGCCGCTGAATTGGTCCCTCAGGCCATCCCTATTTCCCCTACTCCCTGCGTGAGCCTCCACCAATCTGTGAAGATGCGCACCAAACCCGCCGAAAAGCCCCTTTCAAAGGAGCTTTAGGCTCGTCTTGCGGCTGCCCAGACGTAAGCTCGCGCCCGTTGTGACAAGGTTGCCCCCTAGCTGATTGGCAAAAGGCTTGCCGGCAAGAGAGCGCCGGGCGAGAAACTAATTGGTGAGAAGCCTACCGGTGAGAAGCCAGCCGGCGAGAGGCCAGCCGCCGAGAAGCCAGCTGGCGAGAGTTCCCTCCCTAAGAAGAAGAAGAAGGCTAAATCAGTAAGGCGCGACCTGCTGAGAGAAAACCGGGGCCTGCCTACCGCAACTCCTAGCCGCGTCGATTCCCTGGCTTCTCTGCCGGAGGTATGTTTTAGTCCTTTCGCATTTCCCGATAACACGATCCTTTCGAGAGTTTGTTTATAGCCGTATGTTGAAAAGAAAAACCACTCCTTTCATAGGGGTTGGCACCTAAGGATACCGCCGGCTTTCCGCCTTTGGTCATAGAAGTGGCCGGCCTCTACAATGAGGATCCATCTTTTGCTTTAGGGACTGCTACGCTTAACCCTCCAGCCGGCAGGACCAACCTGATACCAGAACTCACCCTGCCTGCCGAAGTGGTTAACCCTGAGCCTCCCGCTTCCGTGCCGAGACCCCCACCTCCGACTATAGAGGGGGCTCCTGATCCCACACTTGGCGAGACCAGTACGCTGGAGAGATGGACATTTCGCCTGGGACGGGGCAAGCCGCTCCATATGCTTTTTAGAAAACGCGCAGAGGATCAGCCTGACCCTTCTCACTGCCCGTCGTAAAAAGACATCTCTCCCTCTCCAGGAAGCGAGAACCTCCCCACTCTTTAATTATCCTTCCCCCCTCTTATTCTGGCTGTTCTCGTTTCCTCAGAGCCGAAATACCAAGAGGTTGGAAGGGATGAAGAAGAAGAAGAAACAGGGGGGAGACTCGCCCCTCCCTTCCACCGGCGAGATGGAAGACTTTCTCGAGGGTCCAAGGAGTGGAAAGGAGCGGAGGTGGAGGATCACGATAGTCTTGTCGAAGCTCGCGCAACAGCAAATGGCCAATTCTGCAGCGGTGAAGAGGATTCACGAGATGATGGAGCGGCGAATGGCGGCTGTTGAGCGGGACTGTGCAGACCTCCTTGGCGGGGCGGGATTCCATGATGCGGCTTCCGGCGAAACCTCTCCTGGGAGGCACATTGCACGGATTCGAGATCAGCTCTGCCTAGCAAACCGAGGGCGAACCTCTCTGACGGCCTTCTTTGACCCTCGAGAACCTCCTCGGTCTGGCCGACGAGATCTAGGTCGTTGGTGCTGGGTACCATACTGAGCTCTCCGGGCGATCCCTTTCTTTACCCCTCTTCTTGGCCTACCTCCTCCATCTATACCCTATTCACTCCTAGCCCAGGTTAATTTATTACAAGCAGTGTGTGTTACCTTTATTATTATTATTATTATTATTATTATTATTATTATTATTATTATTATCATCTATTGTTGTCGGGGGCTCGCGCCTGGCGAGACCCTATCTATATCTGTGTTTCTTCAGTTCCCTTTTGTATGCTGTTTTAATACCTTGCGAATGCCTGATGCGTGTGTCACGCTCAATGCTTCTCGCATACTGAGGCTGCCCACCCTTCCTCCAGCCTCCCTTGGAGGCTATTGCTTCCCGTCAAACCATGGAGAGCTGGCGCGACATGATGGAAAGCGAAGAATCAGAGTCATTGACTCGTTGACTTTTCCCCGCCGTATTTTTTCAAAAGAACTCATGATTACCCTGCTTTCTATAAATAAGTCAATCCACCTGCCCCATTCCCCGCATTTATTCCAAAGTTCCGTCCATCGATCAGTTGCTTTCTCCTTTTCTTGAAGCGCAAGGGTTCTCGTCTTCACATCCCCCCTCTCTTCTCTCCTACCTCCGAGATGCCGGGCGAGAGCGAGGGCCGTTCCAAGTGTGCGCAATCTTTCCTTGATCATGACTTCCCGTCTTGCTGGCTCACGCAAGCGGAGTTCGTCACCATAAACAAGAACTATATCCCGTCGGGGTTTATCGCGAGGAAACCGGGCGTGAGGACAGGGTGAACCTCGTGCCGGAAGGGGAGCTCACCATTCCCCTAGAGTATTTTGAAGCGGGCCTCCGACTCCCCACTGGCCTGAGGTGCGCCAAGCCCTGCGCTACTACGGGGTGGTACTTGTTAGAAAGTAGAGACAAGAAGCGAAAAGACTAGAACAAGAGAATAAACTTTTGAATAATTGAAATTTTATTATCCAAAAAAGATATCATTTTACAAAGGTATGGCCTCCCTTATATAGAATGGAGGAGATAAGAAAGAGAGTATACAAACAATGTGGGACTAAACATTTACAGGCTGAGCGGCTAGAATAATGGAGACCGATATAAGGCCGCGCGGTTAGACAGATGGGATAACCGCTCGGCAACTCCAGCAGGATAGAACAAGCCGTAGTAGAGTGAGACCGCCAGACCGCCCGGTCTACAAACCGCTGGATCAGACCGCTAAGCCGCTCGGTCTACAAACCGATGGATCAGACCGCTAAGCCGCCCGGTCTAATACTTCAACACTCCCCCTCAAGCTGGAGCATAGATATCAATCATGCCCAGCTTGTCACAAAATGCGGAAGAAGGAAGTAGAAATCGGCTTGGTGAAGATATCTGCCAACTCCTTGTCAGAGGTGACAAAAGGAGTACAAATCTGTTTCTTCAAAATCTCCTCCCGAATGAAGTGACAGTCAACCTCTATATGCTTCGTTCTCTCATGGAAGACCGGATTTCTGGATATGTGTATAGCGGCCTTGTTGTCACAGAACATAGGGAGAGGGACAATCATATACCTCGCCCAGGTCAAGCATGAGAGCCCGCAACCACTTTAACTCACACGTAGTTGACGCCATACTCCGGTATTCTGCTTCGGCACTGGATCTGGAAACAACAGACTGTTTCTTGCTTTTCCAACTCACGAGATTACCTCCAACAAAGGTACAGAAACCTGACGTGGATTTACGATCGCCTTTGTCATCCGCATAACTTGAGTCTGAGTAGGCCTCAACTCTCAGATGGCCATTCTTCTGGAAGAGTAACCCTCTGCCCCGGTGCTGCTTTGATATACTCTAAAATCTTCAGGGCGGACTGAAGATGACACTCCCTGGGAGCTTGCATAAACTGACTGACCTTTCCTACAGCGTAGGCGATGTCGGGTCTAGTCACCGTGAGATAGATGAGTTTGCCTACCAAACGTCTGTACCGTGTGACATCAGATAGAGGAGGCGATTCATCCGTCCACGTTTTGTCTTCTCCAACAGCCATGGGAAGATGAGCTGGTTTGGCACCTGTCAAGCCTGCTTCTCGAAGAAGATCAAGGGCATACTTCCGTTGAGAGAGGACCAAGGAGTCAGGTTTCCGCGAGATTTCTATCCCCAAAAAGTATTTTGGGGGGCCCATATCCTTCGTGACCAAGTGCTGACGGAGGTGCTTCTTCGTCAAGTCCACCCCATCTCGGTCATCACCAGTAAGGAGAATATCATCCACATATACGGCCAAAACCACCAGTCCCGAGGCCGTTTTGCGAATGAATAAGGAGTGATCGGCCGAACTCCTTTGAAAACCGATGGTTGCCACAATACCACTAAACTTTCGAACCATGCCCTAGGGCTCTGCTTGAGGCCATAAATGGCCTTCTTCAAATGACAGACACGTGTCTCCCCCTGAGCAACATACCCAGGAGGTTGCTCCATATAGACGTCCTCCTGAAGATCGCCATAAAGAAAGGCATTCTTCACATCCAGCTGAGAAATAGCCCAAGCCCGGTTAACAGCCACAGAAAAGAGAACCCGGATGGTGCTGAGGGCGAGCAACTGGAGAGAAGGTATCGAAGTAATCAACGCCATAAGTCTGAGTAAAGCCCTTGGCCACCAGCCGGGCTTTGTAGCGATCCACAGTGCCGTCGGGGCGAAACTTCACAACAAAGACCCAGCGACAGCCAACCACATCAGTGCCCACGGGAGGAGGAACCAGGGTCCAGGTACCCGTTCAGTAAGAGTAGCCATCTCCTCATCCATGGCAGACTTCCAATGAGGGAGAGAGAGAGCCTCCTGGTAGGTACGGGGAGTAGAAGTGGCAGAGATAGCCAAGGCAAAAACACCTGCGAGAAGGAGAAAGCTGATTATAAGAAACAACAGCCGTGAGCGGGTGTTGAGTACACGCCCGCACCCTTTGCGAAGGGCAATGGGAACATCCAGATCATCGGGAGCGGCGGCGACGGGACGCGTGGAGCGTCAGCGACCGGAGCGTCCGTGGCGGAGAAGGCTGGCCCGGGACTAGAGAGAGACGGCAGCGGAGAGAGGGAGGGTGAGGGGTAGGTGGGGAGACGGACTGGGAAGGAGTGTGTGGAGGAGGAGACGAAGGTGGGAAAACGGGGAGAGGTGTGGAATGAACGGAGATATCAGAAGGAAGAGAAGAAGGAAGAGAAGAGGAAGGAGAGAAATATGAAGCATTTTCAAAAAAGGTCACGTCTGCGGAGACAAACTGCTTGCGAAGAAGGGGGTCAAAGCAGCAATAGCCTTTTTGAGTGGTAGAGTACCCCAAAAAGACACACTTAGTGGAACGGGGGAAAGCTTGTCGCGGGTAGCGGAGGGAGCGTGAACAAAGGCCGTACAGCCAAAGACACGGAGAGGAAGAGGAAAAGGGTCCTGGTGTGGGGTAGAGAAGGGAGAAGGGAGTCCGGCCGTGGAGGACCGTGGAGGGAATGCGATTGATGAGATAGCAAGCGAGGAGCACAGCGTAGCCCCAATAGGAGCGAGGGACGTGCATCTGCGTCATGAGAGTACGCGCAACATCAAGCAGGTGACGGTTTTTTACGCTCCGCCACCCCATTCTGTTGGGAGGTGTAAACACAAGTCGTTTGATGAATGAGGCCGTGTTGGTGAAAGAACGCGGAGAACTCATGAGACAGATATTCCTTGGCATTATCAGAACGTAAGACTTTAATCGAAATAGCAAACTGAGTCTTAATCATAAAGTAAAAAGATTGCCAAACAGAGAATAGTTCAGAGCGATCCTTTAAGAGATACACCCAGGTACAGCGAGTAAAATCATCGATAAAAGTTACAAAATAGGAACTGCCCCGACCAACAGTGAGGGTAGGAGCAGGACCCCATACATCAGAATGAACAATATCAAAAATGCGAGAGGAGCCACGGCCTTGCTTCGGTGGGAAGGAGGAGCGATGATGTTTGCCAAGCTGACACGCATCACAGTTGAGCGGAGAACTGGTGGGAGGTAAGTGGGGCAGAAGCTGACGAATAAGCCGGGGAGGAGGATGTCCAAGACGAAGATGCCACTGAAGGAGATCAGCAGAGGAGGAGTAGGCAGAAAGAGCAGAAACATCGTCGAGGAAGTAGAGGCCGCCGCTCTCAGTCCCAGCCAGTAGCAATCGTCCGCTGGGTCCTCGGGTCCTGAAAAGAACAAGTAGTGGGAGTGAATAAAACGGAGCACTGAAGTTGCCGGCATAAAGTGGTAACTGATAACAAATTGCACGGGAACTTCGGGACATAGAGGGTATCCTCCAAGCAAAGCGATGGAGTGAGTTGAACCATGCCCGTCCCATGAACCGGAGACGGGGAAACCATCCGCCACACGAACTGGGGGTAAGCGGTCATGGGTCTCCAGACGGGAGAAGCAATGAGGGTTGCCCGTCATATGATTGGTGGCACCGGAGTCAATCAGCCATTTACCTTGGGTAACGACGTGGGCACTACCTGACGTCGTGGCCACAGAGGCAGACGGCCTAGAAGAGGCGGAGGCCGAAGGAGCATCACCGGAAGGGCGAAGATGAGGATGTTTCTGCCAGCAGCGATCAACAGTATGGCCAGTACGACCACAGTGAGAGCAGAAGAACCGGGGAGGAACCCCGTCCGCCGAGGAGCCACGGCCACTCGGGCCCCCCGCTGAGCCTGGTGTGCAAAGGAGTCCTGCGAAGGGGGGGAGGCCAGCAGAGGCCGCTGGAGGAGAGAAGTAACGGCGGCAATGGGGCCGCAGTGGCATCCAAAGTAGGAGATTCCGCCTCACCCAAGATCTGCTGGCGGATCATATCATAAGAGTCCGGAAGACGAAGAAGGTAACAAACAACCAGGAGTTCCTGGAAGTGTTTGTGCTGGTCGGCCAAGTCCGCAGAGAAGGGGCGATTCTGGAGGATTTCAGCCCCAAGAGCCTGGACCTGCTGATAAGCCGCAGCGGGGGACATGAAGGGCGGGCGAAGAGGTCCGCATAGAGAGTATAAATGCGGGACGTCTGGCCCCCCTTAGAATAGAGAGCAGCGAGGTGAAGCCATGCGGCCTTGACCGTCTCATCATGGCGAATGACGGGAAGGCACTCATCAGAAAGGCTGTTGGCCAGCCAGGTGCGAACAAGAGCATCACTCGCATCCCAGTCATCAAACTCAGAGAGAGGTGCGAGGAGGAGGGTCATCGGTGAGGTGATGACGCTTGCGTTGAGAACGAAGGAGAAAGGTGAAAGAAACGCTCCAATCGGATAGTTGGAGCCCACAAGCTTGGAAAGGGTGCCAAGGTACCCGAAGGAGGAGGAGGAGAAGGAGCTGCAGGAGTAGTGGTGAGACCGGAGGTAGTCATAGAACCGGAAGCAGAAGAAGCCGCACGAACAGGGGCGGTTAGAAAAACAGAGGAAGCCGCGCGAACAGGAGCGGCTAGAAAGAGGCACTGCGTGGAAGAAGTCGCACGAACTGAGAAGCCCGAGCGAACAGAAGAGAGGAGAAGAGCTGGCGACCGCGACCAAGATGCGGGTGAGAAAGGAACAACCCCGCACGGTCAGGCAGATCACAGCAGCAAACCGCGTGGGGAGAGACAACACACACGCGGACAGGGACAGACCGCAGCGACTAGGAAGTCGGAGAGGCAAGAAAGAACAAGAGGCGCGGCGACAACTAAACAGGTCGGCGCGACAAAGAGAAGAAGGAGAGGAGAACCAAGAAGGAGAAAGCCGCGCGAACAGGTCTGCGGACAAGAAACAAGCCGCGCGGATAGAAACAAGCCGCGCGGAATAGAAGAGAGGGCAAGCCGCGAACAACAGAGGGCGCACAGAATCAGGAGGAAATGACCGTGTCCTCTGATACCATGTTAGAAAGTAGAGACAAGAAGCGAAAAGACTAGAACAAGAGAATAAACTTTTGAATAATTGAAATTTTATTATCAAAAAAGATATCATTTACAAAGGTATGGCCTCCCTTATATAGAATGGAGGAGATAAGAAAGAGAGTATACAAACAATGTGGGACTAAACATTTACAGGCTGAGCGGCTAGAATTAGAATAATGGAGACCGATCAGGCCGCGCGGTTAGACAGATGGGATAAACGCTCGGCAACTCCAGCAGGATAGAACAAGCCGTAGAGTGAGACCGCCAGACCGCCCGGTCTACAAACCGCTGGATCAGACCGCTAAGCCGCTCGGTCTACAAACCGATGGATCAGACCGCTAAGCCAAGCCCTGCGCTACTACGGGTGGTACTCGCTCAACTCAATCCCAATTCCATCGCCCTCCTTGTGTCTTTTGCCTGCTACGTGCGGGCGGAAAGGATCGAGTTCAATCTATCGATCTTTCGAAAGTTATTCAACTTCCGAGCCAAGGGAGGGTCGGTCTTCCTCTTCGGACAATCGGTGAAAATGGCGTGTCTCGCTAACAAGCACCACCACTTCGCAGAAAGGCTCGTCTTCGTCTCGGGACCTTTCGGCAACGTCCCTGTCGCCCCCATTCAATACGACGACACAACTTACAAGCCCCCGACTCTCGGGGAGCGAGAGGGAGCTCTCGTCGAATTCTTCGGCTCGAAGGTCTTCGACGTCCCCTTCCTCCGGCGAAACCTAGAAGCCCTCTAACCGGTTCCCCCCGGCAAAGGTAACTTTCTGGATTAATCTTGCGAGAGCTTACTTTGAACGAAAGGCTTTATAAAAACTACGGGCTTTGCAGGTTAGCAAGATCTTGCCGACGCCCTTGTTCGCGCCAAGGTGGCCGCCGACGGCTGCCGAAAAGGGCCTGGTGCTTCCTCCGCACCGAGCGTTCTGAAGCGGAAATCAATCTTCGTCCCGCCCGCCCTCCCACGGTCCGGTGCCCAAAGGGAATAGGAACTTTGGTTTTGGTGAGAAGTATAAGGACACAGAGGGCTTCCCTATGCTCTAATGGGACCCCACCAATAACCGCATAGCCGTTTCTACCCTTCTCCCCGCCTGGAAGGAGAGAGACGATGTCTCCGGCCACACCTTCGCGTTGGGATATGACCTCTACAGTCGGGAAGACGTCGGATCCTTCGACAGGACAATGACAAAGGCCCTCGTTTTTGACGCCGCCCAGGCCCAGCTTTGCATGGTCCAGCTTTCGCACATGGCTGGGCGCCGCACCCTCACCATAGAGCGGAACTTTGTCAACATGCTTAGAGCGAGGGATGCCTCAATGGCGGAAGCTACTACCATGAGGGCCGAATTAGCTGCCGCTCAACAACTCCTCTCCACTCGCCCGGCCTCCAAGGTACGTAGGACCTTCCAACATTTCTCTCCATTCCATCCGTTTACATCTTTCGACTAAATGGATCACCTCGCAGGATCTCGAGGAGATTCAGCTGTCTCGCGCGTGAGTGGCCCGCGCTGAGGGTGAGAACCAAGTGTTGCGGGCCGAGGTAAAGCGTCTGGAGGAGTCCCTAGCTCTGACCAAGGATCGACCACCGCGGGAGGAGAGAGTGGAGCGCTACCACTATTCTGCCTACGAGATCGACGTGATCATCCCAGAGAATGCGCAAGCAACATCGAAGATGGTGATCGAAGTTTTGCGAGAATCAGAACTTTTAAGCGAAGGAGGCGAGATCCTCACTACCCAAGGGGTCTTGCCTTGGATGTTCGAACTGATCACCTGTCCTGCGGGAGAAGATGGCTCCCTGGCAGACGGCGCGGCGAAACTTGCGCGAACTACCGGCCGCTCCCCCGGCGAGTCCTCTGGCTACTCTCCTAGCAGATCCTCCGGCGAGACCTCCAGCAGCAGCTCCAGCGGAAACTCAGGCAAATCAGCCCGATAGCCTTTGAGCTAGCCTTCCTGCTTAGTGTAAACTTGTTCTAATAAAATTAAGCTTTATGAACTGAGTAACTATAATTTTTGTACAGGGGGCGAAATCCCCTTACTGCTTCTTCACTTATTTTTGAATGCTGAAATGTCTGCTTTGTTGCCAGAATGTTTGTCAACTTTACGTGAACCCTAGGCTCTTTTAGGTGACGACTGCTTTCCACTCTGAGAGTTGGCTTAGGGGGATCTGCCGGAAAGAATACGCCGAGAGCCTTACTTTAAAGGCTGTGCCCGGAATCCCTGTTGAGTCATGCTCGTCGGGGCCCCCAGCTAGTTGATCGTGGCGAGAGCCTTGCCGAGAGTATTGCTGAGGACTCATCTAAAACCCCTCACTGATAGATTCGTGCTGAGAGGCCTTCCGGGTGGGTTGTGTCGAGAGCCGTGCCTGGATGGGTCTGGGTCACTCCCTCCCAATTTAGGGCTTGAAAGTGTTTGATTCTAAACCTGTTAACAAGGGGCTTTGTGTTTACATCATGTTTTTAACTCCCCGGTCTACTTGGGGTAGTGCAAGAAACTCTCCAAGAACAAACCCTCTCCCCACAGGTATGCCTACAGCCCAGCCCAGCTAATGAGAGCTTGGGCAGCGAGCCTACCCGGGGCCGAGCCTCACTCGGGGTCCCTTACCCCCACAGGCGAGCCTTCAGACCTGGCAGCTAGTAGGAGCCAGACAGCGGATCTACCAGGGGCCGAGCCAAGCTCGGGGTAGTGCAAAGATCTCCAAAAGCAAATCCTTTCCCCCCAGGTGTGCCTACAACCCTGTCCAGCTAGTGAGATCCTGGGCAGCGAGTCTACCCGGGGCCAAGAAGCACTCGAGGTCCCTTACCCCCACAGGAGAGCCTTTGGACCTACCAGCTAGTAGCAGCCAGACAGCGGGTCTACTTGGGGCCGAGTCAAGCTCGGGGTAGTGCAAAGATCTCCAAAAGCAAATCCTTTCCCCCTAGGTGTGCCTACTGCCCTGCCCAACTAATGAGAGCCTGGGAAGCGAGTCTACCTGGGGTCGAGCAGCACTCGGGGTCCCTTACCCCTACAGGTGAGCCTTCCGACCTGCCCACTAGTAGGAGCCAGACAGCGGGTCTACCTGGGGCCGAGCCAAGCTCGGGATACTGCAAAGATCTCCAAGGGCAAATCCTTTCCCCCCAGGTGTGCCTACCGCCCTGCCCAGCTAATGAGTGCCTCGACAGCGAGACTACCCGGGGCCGAGCAGCACTCGGGGTCCCTTACCCCCACAGGCGAGCCTTCGGACCTGCCAGCTAGTAAGAGCCAATCAACGTGTCTACCTGGGGCCGAGTCAAGCTCAGGGTAGTGTAAAGATCTCCTAGAGTAAATCCTTTCCCCCCGGGTGTGCCTACAACCCTGCCCAGCTAATGGGAGCCTAGGCAGCGAGTCTACCCGGGGCCGAGCTGCACTCGGGGTCCCTTACCCCCACAGGCGAACCTTCGGATCTGCAAGCTAGTAGGAGCCAGACAGTGGGTCTACTTGGGGCCGAGCCAAGCTTGGGGTAGTGCAAAGATCTCCAAGAGCAAATCCTTTCCGCCCAGGTGTGCTTACAGCCCTGCCCAGCTAATGAGAGCCTGGGCAGCGAGTTTACCTGGGGTCGAGCAGCACTCGGGGTGCCTTACCCCCACAGGCGAGTCTTCAGACATGCCAGCTAGTAGGAGCCAGGCAATGGGTCTACTTGGGGCCGAGCCAAGCTCGGGGTAGTGCAAAGATCTCCAAGAGCAAATCCTTTCCCCCCAGGTGTACCTACAGCCCTGCCCAGCTAATGAGAGCCTTGGCAGCGATTCTACTCGGGCCGAGCAGCACTCGAGGTCCCTTACCCATACAGGCGAGCCTTCAGACCTGCCAGCTAGTAGGAGCCAAACAGCGGGTCTACTTGGGGCTGAGCCAAGCTCGGGGTAGTGCAAAGATCTCCAAGAGCAAATCCTTTCCCCCTAGGTGTGCTTACAGCCCTTCCCAGCTAATGAGAGCCTGGGCAGCGAATCTACCCAGGGCAGAGCAGCACTCAGGGTCCCTTACCCCTACAGGAGAGCCTTCGGACATGCCAGCTAGTAGGAGCCAGACAGCATGTCTACCTGGGGTTGATCCAAGCTCAGGGTAGTGCAAAGATTTCCAAGAGCAAATCCTTTCCCCCCCCCATGTGTACCTATAACCCTGCCTACTAATGAGAGCCTGGGCAGCGAGTCTACCTGGGGACGAGTAGCACTCGGGGTCCCTTACCCCCACAGGTGAGCCTTCAGACTTGCCAGCTAGTAGGAGCCAGGCAGCGAGTCTACCTGGGGTCGAGCCAATCTTGGGGTAGTGCAAAGATATCCAAGAGCAATTCCTTTCCCCCCAGGTGTGCCTACAGCCCTGCCCAAGTAATGAGAGCCTTGGCAGTGAGTCTACCCGTGGCCGAGCAGCACTCGGGGTCCCTTACCCCCACAGGCGAGTCTTCGGACCTGCCAGCTAGTAGGAGCCAAACAGAGGGTCTACCTGGGGCCAAGCCCAGCTCGGGGTAGTGTAAAGATCTCCAAGAGCCAATACTTTCCCCCCAGGTGTACCTACAACCCTACCTATCTAATGAGAGCCTGGGCAGTGAGTATACCCGGGGCCGAGCAGCACTCGGGGTCCCTTACCCCCACAGGCAAGCCTTCAGACCTGCCAGCTAGTAGGAGCCAGGCAGCGGGTCTACCTGGGGCCGAGCTAAGCTCAAGGTATTGCAAAGATCACCAAGATCAAATCCTTTCCCCCTAGGTGTGCCTACAGCCCTGCCCAGCTAATGAGAGCATGGGCAGCGAGTCTACCCGGGTCGAGCAGCACTCGGGGTCCCTTACCCCCACAGGCGAGCCTTCGGACTTGCCAGCTAGTAGGAGCCAGACAGCGGGTCTACCTAGGGCCTAGTCAAGCTCGGGGTTGTGCAAAGATCTCCAAGAGCAAATCCATTCCCCCCAGGTGTGCCTACAACCCTGCCCAGCTAATGAGAGCCTGGGCAGCGAGTCTACCCGACACCGAGTAGCACTTGAGATCCCATACCCCCATATCCGAGCCTTCGGACCTACCAGCTAGTAGGAGCCAGGCAGCGGGTCTACCTGGGGTCGAGTCAAGCTCACGGTAGTGCAAAGATCTCCAAGAGCAAATCCTTTCCCCCCAGGTGTGCCTACAGTCCTGCCCATCTAATGGCAGCCTGTACAACGAGTCTACCCGGGGCCGAGCAGCACTCGGGGTCCCTTACACCCACAGGCGAGCATTCAGACCTGCCAGCTAGTAGGAGTCAGGAAGCGGGTCTACCTGGGTCCGAGCCAAGCTCGGGGTAGTGCAAAGATCCCCAAGAGCAAAAAAAGAAACCAATCAAGAAAAGAAACCCAGAGATGTTATTATAAATAGGATTTACAACCTTGCCCCCCCCCCACTAAGGGTAGAAGTAATTCAGGTCATCTCCGCTCCATGCATGACTCATGGATACCCCTTCCACATTTTGGAGGTTGTATCCCCCCGACTCCAGGAGCTTTTCTACGATATAGGGCCCCTCCCAGTTGGGGTTGAGCTTACCACTGCGGCCGACCTTCCTGCGGAATCAACCTTCTTCAGGACCAAGTCCCCTTCCTTGAACTTCTTTATCCTCACATGTTTATCGAAATAGTTTGCCATCCTTCGCTTGATCACCTCCTGCCTGACAGCGGCCACGTCACGAAGTTCTTCCACCATGTCTAACGAGAGTCGTAGCTCCTCCCCATTTCCTTCCCTCCATGTATCTCCCCCCTTGCTTGCGGCCGCCACCCGTGATGACTGGACCTCAAATTCCACCGGTAAGAACACCTCGCATCCATGCAAGAGTTTGAAAGGGGTCTCGCCAGTGGCTGTGTTTGGGGTTGTAAACAAAGCCCACAGTACTGAGGGAAGCTACTCCACCCAGCTCCCCCTCAAGTTTTCCACCTTCTTCTTGAGCAGGTTCACTATAATTTTGTTCGCCGCCTCCACCTGACCGTTGCTCCTGGGGTGGTGGACGGAGGCAAACCTGAGGTCGATGCCCAGCCGAGTGCAGAAACCTATGAACTCCTCACTTGCAAACTGAGGACCATTGTCCGTAACGATGGCCTGAGGCAACCCGTGCCTGCAGATGATCTCCCCCCAAATGAAGTTCCTGATGACCTGAGAGGTTACTTTGGCAAGCGCCCTGACCTCCAGCCACTTAGAGAAGTAGTCGATCATGACTAGGAGGAACCTCCTTTGCACACTAGCCAGAGGGAAAGGCCCAACTAAATCCATCCCCCAGATAGCAAACGACCATGGTGTCGTGATGCTTCAGAGCCTTTGTGCGGGCAAGAACTGGAGGGGGCATAGAGCTGGCATTTTTGGCACCTCTTCGCAAACTCCACAACATCCTTCCTCAAGGTGGGCCCGAAGTACCCCTGCCTGACCACCCTTGCCTCCAACGTTCTACCTCCGGAATGGATACCACATTCCCCAAAGTGCACCTCCTCTAGAATCCGTCGGGTCTCCTCTTCCGTCACACATTGCGCCAGAAGACCCAAAAGCATCTTCCGATGTAGGCTTCCTTCATGCATGAGATAATGGGCCGCCTTATGCCAAAAGCTCTTTGCCTCCTTGATCCCCTCAGGGAGGTTGCCCATGAAGAAGAAGGTCACGAAGGGGTCCATCCATGAGGGTCGCCAATCTACTTCCATTAGCTCCCCTTCCTCGATCGCCGGATGAAAGAGATCAGTCAAGGTTCCCCCCTCGGGGTCTAAACTTAGCCAATCGGTCAGCCACCTCATTCTCTTCCTAGTTAGGTGCTGTATTGAGAAGGTTCAGAACCCCCCTATGATCCCTCTCGCCTTGACTAAGTACCTCTGGAGCGTTCATTCCTGAGCTTCATACTCTCTCCTGATCTGTGACGCCGCCACTAGTGAGTCTGTGAACACATCCACGTCGTGAACTCTAAGCTCCTTGGCCAACCACAGCCCGACTATGACGACCTCATACTCTGCCTAGTTGTTGGTTACCGCGAAGTGTAGCGCCACTGCCTGCCCTATGGTGACCCCCCTAGGGGCTTACCAGCAGCAGTCCTCCTCCCAGGGAATGCTTCCCTGAGGCCCCATCGACATACATCTTCCACGCCTCCTTCGGCTATGCTTCCCCCTCTCCCAGCTCTGTGACAAAGTCAGCCAAGAAGTCGGCCAACGCCTGTGCCTTGATGGAGAGCCTAGGCACAAAGGAGACGTCGAATTCACTGAGCTCAATGGACCACTTTGCCAACCTCCCCGAGTGTTCTACCCCCTCAAAGATCTTGCATAATGGGTGGTCGGTCACTATCTTGATTGAATGAGCCTGAAAGTACGACCTGAGCTTCTTGGCCGAGACAACCAGTGAGAAAACTAACTTTTCTAAGATGGGGTAGCGCAGTTCGGCCTTCTTTAGGACTCTACTGACATAATAGATGGGCAACTGCCTTTTTCCTTCCTCCCTTACCAACACATAGCTCACTGCCTCAGCCCCTACCCCAAGGTATAAGGCTAAGTCCTCTTCCTCCTTTGAACTCTGCAGTTGTGGCGCTTGGATAAGTTGGGTCTTCAATTCCTGAAAAGCCTCCTCACATTCCTTCGTCCACTCGAGCTGTTTACTCCCCCTAAGTGCTTTGAAGAAAGATGAGCACCTCTCTCTAGCCCGAGAGAGGAAACGACTCAGCCCTGCCAGCTTACCTGTCAAGTGCTGAACCTCCTTAGCATTGCGAGGTGATTCCAACTACATGATTGCTCTCACCTTATCTAGGTTAGGCTCGACCACTACCGGGGTTAGAAGGCTCCTGAGGAACTTCCCCCGGCTTGCCCCGAAGATGCATTTTTGGAGATTCAACCTCATTTTGAACTTTCGCAGGCTGCGAACGTCTCCTCCCGGTCGAGCAAGTGCAAACCCACATCCCTGCTCATAACCATGAGGTCATCGACGTAGACCTCCAAGTTCCTTACCCTTTGATCTTTGAATACCTGATCCATCATCCGTTGGTAGGTATCTCCTGCTTTCTTTAGCCCAAAGGGCATCATCTTATAGCTGAAGCACCCCTCCTTCGTGATGAAGGAGACGTCCTTGACGTCGGGGGGATGCATGCGGATTTGGTGATAACCTGAAAAAGCATCCAAAAAACTCATGATAGAAAAACCGACGGCTGAATCAACCAGCGCGTCGATCCGAGGCAGGGGGTAACAATCGTTAGGGCACAATTTATTTAATAAAGAAAAGTCTACACACATTCTCCACCTCCAATCACCCTTCTTTACAATCACCGCATTGGAGACCCAGCCTGGGTACTGGATCTCTGATATGAAACCTACATCGAGAAGCTTCTTCACCTCCTCACAGATGGGATCCTCCAGCTTTGTGGCGATGGTCCTCATCTTCTGGCAGATGGCGCATGTCTTGGTATCCAGGTTCAAGCGGTGACAAGCCACATCAGCGTCAATGCCCGGCATATCCGCCGCGCTCCAGGCAAAGATGTCAACGCTCTTTTGGATGCATTCCCGCATCCTTGCCTGGTCTTCTTGGCCCAAGCCTCCGCAAACCCTCACCTTATCCACCTTCCCTGCCCTGCTGACCATCTCCATCTCCATTACTTCCTCTGTTGGCTCCAGTCGAGCCTTCTCCCCGCTGACCCTCTCCTCCTCTTCTCTCCACTCCTCAACACCTAGCCTCTCCACCTCCATTGCTTCCAACTGGCCCTCCTCGGGCAGTTCCACCTCCCTGCCCCTCCGGACCTCCCCCTCTACCTCAAACTCCATCCTCTGTTCCTTCCCCGCCTCACTCTGGCTTGCTCCTTCCTTGTCCACAACCCTCTCCTCAGTCTCTCCCCCAACCTCGCCTGGGTTCACTTCCTCCTTCCTCACAGCCCCCTCTTCAACCTTCTCCTCAACCTCATCCAGACTCATCTCTCCTTCCCCCTCAACTTCCTCCGCCCTGGCCATCTCCCTTTCTAGCTACTCCGCTTCCTCCATCCAAGATATAGTGTTGATAACAGTCACGTAGCACTGCCTCGCCACCCTTGGATCTCCCCTGAACCTGACCTGCACCCCCACGCTATTTAACTTTAGGCACTGATGGAATGAGTAGGGGATGCAACGAAAGGCGCTGATTAGAGGCCGCCCAAATATTGTGTTGTAGCTGCTTGGTGCATCAACGATGATGAACCGACAATTCCTCGATACCCCCCAACGTCACATACAACCCTACCCCTCCTTCCACCTCCTTCCTCTCCCTAGAGAACCCAAACAGCGGTCCATCCGAGGATAGCACCCTCTGAGCTTCCACCTTCATCTAATCAAAGGATTTATTGAAGATTACGTTCACAAAACTCCCATTGTCCACCAGTATCCGGGAGATCGTGAAATTCTCTATCGCTGTTTTTATCTCCAAGGCGTTGCAGAATAGATCCTCGTAATCCGGCATGTCGTTCACTGAGAATGTGATCTTCTCCTCCGGCAGGGGGGGGGGGGGGGAGGTCTGGGAGGTCGAGGCGAACATTCCTTCGGTACATGCTTTGAAAACTCCCCTTGCGGGTTGCCTCGATCCCCACACCTCCGTGGATGACCCCGATCCCTCATCGGGTACCCACATCCACCCGGTCTTCACATCTATCATCTCCTCCTCCTTCTGGCAGAACTTCCTCAATCCTCATGGGGGGTTGCTGCTGAGATTGCCCCCTTGCTGCCCTCATATCTAAAAATTCTGGGCAGGTGTCCGTCGCGTCACCCACCTCTTGGTGAAAGTCACAGAAGGGCAACGCCACCCTGTCTTCTCTCCTCCTCGCTCCTCCCCGAGCTCCTCTCATTCCTCCTCTTCCCCTTAATATCTCCATTGCTTCCTGCTGCGGCCGGAGGGGGACCCTCTACCCCTGCCTCCAAGCCGGCTGGTTGGTCCTCCTTTGCTCCATGTAGTTGTCCCTACCCGGGAATCCACCACCTTGTCCTTGAGGGTGACCTTCTTGGGGACTCCATCCCAACCTGTTGTTCGGCTCCCATGGCCCCCAACCTTGCTGTCGCCCCTGATCTTAGGGTTCCTCTCTCCTTCTCTCCTTCCTTCACTCTCTCTGCTTCCCTGCTCTAGCTTCCTTTCCATTTCTTCCGCCAACTTGGACAACCTCCTTACAAACGCCGGATTGGACGACTCAATCTCAATCTCTTTTGTCGCCCTCTCCATCAGCTCCTTGAAGGAGAGGGGGGAACCCTCTTCAGCTCTATGCTAAAGAAACTGGGCCTCAAACACAGAGTGAAGGCCATCATCACCGTGTACCCCGACATCTCCTGCACATGCAGAATCTCCTCTTGGAACCTATCCACATAGTGTCCCAGCGTCTCTTTCGACCTCTACTTGATGGAGAATAGGCACTCCGCTGACTTCTTCCTCTTCTTGGACGTTGACAACCTCAGCAAGAATCCACGTCTCAGATCTTTAAAGCAGTAAATTGAGCTCGCGGGTAATTGGTGGAACCAGTCCCTCGCCATTTCATTCAACATGATGGCAAAGAGCCTACACTTGAAGGCATCCGACATTTTTCTTATGGAAACAACATCTTCGAACCACTGCAAATGCTGTCTAGGGTCGTCCCTCCCGTTGTAATATGACATGTCCGGATCCCTAAACCCTTCCGGGACCGGGACTGAAATGATAAGCTCACTGAAGGGGCTCCCGCACACCACCTGCCGAGAAGGCTCCTCCCGCAACATCGGTTCGCTGACTCTGTCTGCACTGGCTTGTCCAGAGAATAGCTCCTGCTTGGGGATATCCCTTTCCGCCGCCTCAGCCGGAATCTCCTTCCCGGGATGCTACCCGGGAGCGTTCTCGTCTAACGATGGAGCAGACGCCACCTAGACCTGCAGAGTCTCCCACTTGCCCCTCGCTGAGAAAGACAAGTGGATAGTCTGCAAGACCTCCCGCCCGAAGTCCTCCAACATTCCTAGCATCACACCACTCTCCCGGGAGGGAGAACCTCCCGAGCCAACTCCTTTTCCTCCACCTCCGGCCATGAGACTTGACTTGAGATTTTCTTGTATCGGCTACTTCCACGCTCACTGCACCAGAACTGTTGAAGCCAGAAATTGACCTAAACGAGAGATCGAAAATAAGGGGGCATCCTAAACCTACTTCTCTCAACCCCCGACCCCTGGCTGGTTGTAAAGGACCAAGAACTGACCCAAAGCCTCAGCATGGAGGTCCCACCTCTTTCCCGGAAGATCTCTGAGAGCTCCCCCTCCAAAGACAAAAGCCGGGCTGGAAGCTCCTCAGAAAGCACTAGAGAGTCTTAGATAAAAATAAAAGCCTGCCTTCTGAAGAGCCCCCGTGGGTCTATTTATAGTCTTCGCTGACCTGAAATTACTAAAGTACCCTTGGCTTGTCTGCCAATAGCCAAATCTAGCTGTTATGAAATCGTAAATGTAGACCCTGGGGGCACATAGGTAATTTACTCGAGGGCAACTAGGTAGTTTCATCCTGGGACCTGGCCCCCACCCGGCGAGAACCATATATCGAGAACCATCCCGCCTTACATATGGGAGGAGCTAAAGAAGAAAAAAGGTTGAAGGGTCCCCTGGACCAACCCCGCTTCTGCCCTCCATTGGGCGCGAGCCTTCGCGCCACCTTTGGGCAGAAGTGGGTCTCGGCTGGAGCTTGACACGATCGTTCTCGTCTGCTCCTAGGCGGGAGCTCTTCTGCGCTGAAGCCCAAAGCTAGCCCGAAGCTAGTCCAATCTCGGTCCTTGAGGGGGAGCAGGGTTCTACCCAACAAATACGGGGTTTGCCATCTGGAAGGCAAGAATAAAACTTTATATGAATTCTATTGATGAGGACATCTACAATTCTATCTTGACAGGTCCTCCTCAACCATCGCATCTACAACAACTTCCAGCACTCATGTAGTTCCACCACTTGAGTGGACTGATGCTCAGAAAAAAGCCAAGGTTGCTGATGCTAAAGCCATGAATATTCTAGCCCAAATAATGTCTGATGACATTTTCTAGAAGGTGGCTGAATGAACATCAGCCAAGGCCATTTGGGACTCTCTCAACCAAATTATGGCTGGCTCTACTGATGTGAGAAAAGATAGAAGATCAAATCTCATATCCCAGTATGAGAACTTCAAGAAGGATGAGATAGAATCTGTTGCATACATGCACAACAGACTGAGCTCAATAATAAATGAGCTGAAGACTTTGGATAAGGACATCACCCTTAATGAAGTCAATTATAAAATCCTCATGTGCTTCCCAAGCTCATGAGATTCAAGGATCTGGCCAATCAAGGAGGCCAGGAGCTTAATTGAGATTTCCACAGAATCTCTACTTGGAAAACTCAAATCCTATGAGCAGTTGATAATGTCAAGAGAAGCAGCTGAACAAAGGACTCCACCACCAACAAGAAAAGGAGCACAACTTGACATTCAAGGCTGCTGATGAGACTGAAGCTTCAACAGTAAATGAAGAATTGATGAGTCTCCTTACCAAAAGATTTTACAAAATGGCAAGAAAGGATTTTAGAAGAAAATCATCCAGGCAGTATGATAAGACAAGGTATGATAAAACTCATACTAAAGAAGTAGTATGCTTTGGCTTCAGGAAACCTGGACACTTTATTTCAGAGTGTCCATAGAATCAAAAGTAAGAAAGAAGAAGATAGGACTCCAGAAGACAACAAAGTAGCAGGCCTTCCTCCAACAAATACAAAAAAAAGGAGAAGGGCTTTGTAGCTGAAAACTGGAGTGACACTGAAGATGAATCTACATTTTCCAGTTCTAGTGAAGAGGAAGAAGAGGCAAGGGCCAAGGAAGTCTGTCTCATGGCCATTCAATGCCTCTAGAAGTCAATCAGATGATGAAGATGCATCTGACAATGAAGGAGCTTCAGAATCAGAAGATGATCAAGTACTTTCATCTTTTGACTATAATTCTGATAGTTTCAAATTTTAATTTAAAACTATGGGCATTGATTTAATAAACTCTGAAAAGTAAATCAAAACACTTAGATAAAAACTATCTAATCAAGAAAATCTGATTTCTGAAAACACTAAGTTAAAAGAAAAACTAACTCTAGCTAATGAACAAAACAATTATTTGAAAACAGAGCTATGTGAGGCCAAACAACTTGAGGAATCTCACAATGGAAGAAGCCTTAAGCTGATGGACATCACAAGAACAGGCAATGCCAGACTGAATGACAAGCTTGGCTTGGGTGCATCATTAAGTTTACCCCCCATACTCAAGAAAAACTTATTATCAACCCCCATTAGATTTGTTTCAGCTAAGGGTAAAGGGGTAATGAACAACAAACAAACCACAAAAGAATTACCTAACTTTAAAAATCACAATAACAGAAACCAGAAAACCTTAAATAAAAACAAAGTTCAGCAGATTTCGTCGAACTCAGGTCGATGAAATGTGGCTAGTTCGTCGAAATCCGATCGACAATCTATGAATGCCAATATTAGCTATAATAATTCGTCTTACTACGATCGACGAACTGTGTATGGTTAGTCAAGCAGAGATCGACGAACTTGGGGTATAGAAAATGGATATGTTCATTCTCTGAGTAGAGATCGACGATCTCATCCCACTTCGTCAAACTCTGGTCGATGAACTTACAACTTTTCATCGAACCTAGACAGACTTAATAAAAATCATAATTTTGACTGAAACCCTAATCAACTTAGAAAACCCTTTAATCCACTTGCTGATTGGGTAATTCCTCCCAGAAGATATCATCCCTTAGAATATAAATCTCAACCTGAATTTTTAGTAATATCAAGCTTTTCTTATCAACAATATAAAGGACCCAAGGTAACCTGGATCAAGAATAACTAACTATTTTCATTGCAGGAAAAGAGATGTCCAGTTGTTAATCAAAAATGGTACCTGGACAGTGGATGCTCCAAGCATATGACTGGCAGCAAGGAAAACTTAATTAATTATAAGTCCAAGCTGCGACCAAAGGTAATCTTTGGTGATTCAAATTGTGGCCAGTCTAAAGGCTTTCGAGAAGTGAAGATTGGAGCAGTCACTTTCAAAAAGGTGACATATGTAAGTGGACTCAAACATAACATTATCTCAAAAAGTCAACTATGTGATGATGGTTATCAGGTACATTATAACTCAAAATCTTGTATTATTTCTAATAAATAAAAATAATCTGTTTTAATTGGAAATAGACCAGGTAACATATATAGTAGATTTTCATTCTGCAAATTCAGATATCTGTTTACTTAATATTGTTAGCAATCAAAACGATCTTTGGCATAAAAGGCTAGGACATGTTAATATGAAAAACAATGCTAGGATATCTAAAGACAACCTTGTGAGAGGTTTGCCTTCTGGTCTCTACAAGAAGGAAGGCCTCTGCAGGGCTTGTCAACTAGGAAAGCAAACTAAATCTAGCTTTAAGTCAATTAATAAGAGTGATTCACCTAGGATTTTGTACCTACAACATATGGATATTTTTGGACCTATTGTTGTACAAAGCCTAGGAGGGAAATCTTATACCCTAGTTATTGTAGATGACTTCTAAAGATTCACTTGGGTGTTCTTTCTGAGATCTAAGTCAGATACATTCAAAGTTCTTACAGATTTTCTCAGGACCATACAGATTGAGTACTCTACTCATGTTGCATTGATCAGACGTGATCATGGTACAGAGTTTTAGTCTTTTCTTATGCATGAGTTCTGTGAGAAGGAAGGTATCAGGCACTGCTTCTCTGCTCCTAGAACTCCTCAACAAAATGGGGTAGCTGAAAGGAAGAATATATCCTTGATTGAAGCTGTAGGCACATTACAAGCAGATGCTTACATGCCCCAATCCTTTTGGGCAGAGGTTGTAAGAACAACAAACTATGTACTGAACATGAGTCTAATACATAAACTTTAGAATAAGACTCTCTATGAATTACTTAAAGGAAAGAAACCTAAAATCACCTATTTTAAAGTATGTGGTTGCATATGTTATATTCATAATAATAACAAGAAGTATATTAGAAAGTTTGAAGCTAAGGCTGAAAATAGAATTTTTCTAGGATATTTCCAAGTCAGCAAAGCTTATAGGGTGTTCAATAAATCATCTTTAAAAATTGAGAAATCAATTCATGTAACTTTTGATGAGGCTAACATGTCTTATATGGAGAAAGAAATTTCTACCAATAGTACTTTGCAGGTACCTCACTTGTGTGAGAAAATGAGTGAGTTAAACCTTCCACAAGAGGTTATATCACCTCCTCCTCCACAAGCTGATGAAGACAGTGATGATGAAAATCTGGAAGTGGCTGAACCTACTCCAACAGCAGACATTATTTCACAAGAGGAATTAACTACACATGCGGTTGTTGAACCAACTCCACCCACTGATCTTGTCACACTAAGGGATCACCCCAGATCTCAAGTGATTGGAGACATGTCAGTAGGTGTATAGACAAGGCATCAACTCAACCAAGATGTGATGCATGCCTGTTTCCTCTCTCAAGTTGAGCCTCAATCCATAAAAGATGCTGAGCATGATCCCAACTGGATCATTGCAATGAAAGAGGAACTCAACCAATTTGAGAGATATAGAGTTTGGGATTTAGTTCCAAGACCCAAGGACTACCCAGTCATTGGAACTAAATGGGTATATAGAAACAAGCTAGATGCCCAAGGTGTAATTATGAGAAACAATGCTAGGCTTGTTGCTCAAGGTTATAGGCAAGAAGAAGGAATAGACTATGACCAAACTTTTGAACCAGTTGTAAGGTTAGAAGCAATCAGAATCTTCCTTGCTTATGCTACCTACAAGAAGTTCAAAGTCTATCAGATGGATGTCAAGAGTGCCTTTCTGAATGGAGTACTTAAAGAAGAGGTTTATGTTGAACAACCTCCAGGTTTTATCTCTCCAACCCATCCTTCATATGTCTTTAGATTACGTAAAGCTCTCTATGGTTTAAAGCAAGCTCCAAGAGCTTGGTATGAGACCCTAGCTAGCTTCCTGATAGAGCATAAATTTACTAGAGGGATTGTAGATAAAACATTATTCACTAGGCACCATAAGGATCATACTTTGTTAGTACAATTTTATGTAGATGACATTATATTTGGGTGTATTGATTCCAAACTATGCAAAAGGTTCTCTGACCTCATGCATTCAAAGTTTGAAATGAGTAGCATGGGTGAGCTCTCCTACTTTCTTGGTCTCCAAGTGAAGCAGCTACCTAATGACATTTTCATATCCCAGGCTAAGTATGCTAAGGAGCTTATTAAAAAGTTTGGGATGGTTGATGCCTCAGCAAAGAAAACACCCATGGCCACTAATGCTGTAATAGATTCTGATGCACATGGGAAACCTGTTGATCAGAAATTATATAGGGCATTGTTGGGTCCCTACTATACCTTACAATAAGTAGACCTAACATAATGTTTGCCACATGTCTTTGTGCTAGGTTCCAAGTGAACCCTAAAGAATCTCATCTAGTTTTCCTAAAAAGAATTTTGAGATATATAAAGAATTGTCCTAGTCTAGGACTCTGGTATCCTACTGAGTCAGAATTTAATTTAACTGGATATTCAGATGCTGACTTTGCTGGATACAGGGTAGACAGGAAAAGTACCTCAGGGACTTGCCAGTTCCTTGGTATGAGACTAGTATCTTGGTTCTGCAGGAAATAGTCATCTGTGTGTACATCAATTGGTGAAGCAGAATATATAGTTGCAGGCAGTTGTTGTTCCCAAATGCTATGGATTCAAAACCAACTCCCGGACTATGGGTTCAACTTAAATAATTCAACTCTCTTATTTGATAACATAAGTGCTATATCCATAGGACAAAATCCAGTCCATCACAGTAGGACTAAGCTTATATACATTAGGCATCAATTTATTAGAGAGTGTGTAGACAAAAACAAAATTAAACTTGTCTATATCTACACTGATTTACAAAGAGCAGATATTTTCACCAAACCCTTAGATGAAAGAAATCACTTATTCTTTATAAATCAACTTGGAATGATCAATGGAGAAGCTTTAGTTTAATTTCTTTCTGTTGGAACACACTATTACTGATTTGGGCAAGGATCACTATGTCTCTTAGGAAACCTGTCTTGACCTTATTGTATAGATCTAAAGGTTAATTAGAATTGAGTCTAAGGTTAGTAGTTAGGTTTGGAAGCTGCCCTCAAGACCATGTTTTTCAGTTTTGGAGACCAAGTCATTTCGTCGAGTCAGGACGACGAATCGTCGAACTCCATTCGACGAACTGAGCTCACATCGACAAATCATTGAACTCCATTCGACGATCTCTGAGCTCTACTTCAATGAGTCGTCGAACTCCATTCGACGATCTTCGAGCTCAGATCGACATTCTTGACTCCAGTTTGATTCTCTATCTCTGAGCTTAGTTCGACGATAGTTGAGCTCAGATCGACGATCTCTGTTTCTATCTAGGTTCAGTCTCTGAGCTCAGTTCAACGATAGTGAAGCTCAGTTCGATGTTTTTCTGAAGAGTTAGACGTTTTTTTTTCAAGATTCAAATTCAGATAGTTGTGGAATTATTGTCAGCATTTATGTCAGAGATCCTGTAGCCATTTTTAATTAATCTGGAGCAAGTTTCAAGGAATTTTCATGAAATGTTTTATTGGACTTTCCTCCAGAAGAGAAAATGCAGTTAAGGAAGTCATTTATGACAGGCTAACGCTATCTTGGACAGAGGATCATTTCTATTCAGATCAAGGAATAAAGAATTATTATTATTCAACAACAAACAACTTCTGCAACAACAATTCTCTGCAACAACAAGAATTACAACTCTTACAACAACAATTACATAAGAGAAAGAAAGAGAGTTGTAGACATTCTCGGTCTCAAAAATTCATACAAGAACACACATCACAAAAAGAGATCAACTAACTGAAATTTTCAGATCTCTCTTGATTCAAGTGTTCAAAGGCCATCATCATTCAAGACTCCAGACACCTCACATTTCAGCTGTTGCTGAAATCATCTTTTGCTGGAGATCAAATCATCTGAAGGCCTATCACCCTACTGCAAAGCTTCACTTCCTGAACAACTCAAGATCTCAGGGGGAGCTTTGACAACATCCACTATCTTCTCTCTGACTGTTGACAGAGAAGATCATCTCATCCCTTTCTCTCTCTCTCTCTGCTGTCAAGGGTTTTTCAAACTCCCTTCAAAAGTTTGTGATTGGTTTCCGAGACCTTATCAAAACCGCAGTGTTGGCAAGACACCTGATCAAAAAATCTGGTTTGGTTTTTGAGCACCTTATCAAAAGCTCATTGTGCCCAGGACACCTGAACAACTCATCCTGCAGTGGATTCCACCTAGGGTGGTAGAAGAGTGGATGTACCGAGATTGGTTGGGGAACCACTATAGCTCCTTGTGTCTTCTGGTTGCTTGTTTTTCTTTTGTTTTCTGGCTGTGCTTTGTGATTGATCTATGATTGTTCTGTGTTTAGATTTACTTTATGTTATTTGCTTCCCTATTCACTTAGGAATACAACAATATTTGTAAAACGTTTTTAGCAAGCACCATACTCTATTCACCCCTCCCCTCTAGAGTATATCAATCTAACTTGC
>CM077165.1:52270916-52350095 GCA_039583875.1 Platanthera guangdongensis
ATGTTGAAACTTCCTCAAACAGCGTTCAGCAGGTAGCCTAAAGGCAAATTAATATTCTCAGAACTACCAGTTCAACACTTGATCATGCGGAACCCCCCAAGGAGCAAGTTTACACCACCACAAATGATAATCATAACTGGTGGTCCTTAATTCATGCACACTTCTTTACAATTTAGTAACGTACGAGACCTGATTTTCGCTATACAACAAGCTACAAACAGAAAGAACAAAAGCCAGCAGGACAACACTGGAACCGCCGAGACCCCGCCTCTTCCGCCAAGGTTCCCAAGCCGCCCGCTATAGCTGCTATAAGCCGAATAACACATTGATTCCACGACCATGAGGTCAAGGGACACACCGTTATTCGCTTTTTGTGTCGTGCTAAACTGAATTAGAGGAACAGACCGCTACCCGACTGAGACTGGCGGACAGGTTCTTTGGAACTTGATCAAGCTGAAGCTGAAAAGAAAACTGACAATCCGCAGAGAGCGAGCAGCTGAGACTACAAAGACAGCACACTCAATGCCCAACTCCTGGGCTTCTTGAAGCTAGCAGCGCAACCTGCACACAGCAAACCGTCAACACTATCAACCCGTGCGGACAAAAAACCACATACGCAACACTTGCCCAAACCCAACTTACTGTTCACTCCGTTACTGTAGATGTGCCATGGGAAGTAGTTCTATTTATAGCAAGGTCAGGAGAGTGTGGTCACACACCCTAGTGGTTAGAATCACCACCCAGCCCGTGCACTAGCAAAAACCTCCATCCGCTGAGTCCGCAAATACTTAGCCAGAGAGTACAAAGAAAAACGCCAGAAGAAAGGCACCAAAGTTCACTACTGGGCGGTCTTGCACAAGACCGCCCACACTATGCAGACACGATACCGTCTGCACAGTCCGCCCACATCAACACATGGACAACCACAACTCCTTCAGTGACAGTCCGCACATGCAAGAGGCAGTCCGCACAGCACAAGAGCAAAGCCTATATCCTCCACAAGTCCATGACTAAAGGCAGGGTTTAGCAATAGTCCACCCAATAACCAGCGGACTTGGCGGATACAGCGGACACACTAGACTTGTCACAGAATGTGACCAAGTCCAGTAAATCACCAAAGGCCTGGCGCGAGCTCGGCAGACAAGGCTCAGTATGCCAATCCACTAAAGCAGATCGCCAACACTCCTCTAGAGTTAAGGAAAAGTCCGCAAGTAATCCTCGCACGGCTGCCCACGCGGACAGTCCGCCGGGCCAACTGCCGGACTCCGAAACCAGTCCGTGCAAACATCCACAATAGCTAACACCTGCTGTACCACCAGAGCTCGGCAAGGGCCACAGCCAAGCTCCAAGGCCAGTCCGCTAGCCTTCCGCGGATAGAGCACTCAATTCGCCAGTTAACACAAGCTTGCAATACACAAGGCCGCTGAACAGAGCACTGCCTTTAGCCCGCAAACAGCAGCCCACTCAATCCGTTTCGCCAGAAGCCCAACACCATAAGTCGTATACCAACCATGTTGCACAACAGACCAAACAAGCCGCAAATCAGGCCACATAGGCCGCTCCGACCCCAGGCTGCTCAATCACCAAGCCACCAACCAGGCCATAGTCAGCAGTCCGCCCAGGCCGCGGACTCAGTCCGCACAGGCGCCCAAACTGCCCGGCCTGCCCATCACCCACTTCCACTTCACAAATTTCAACAAAACACCAAGGTATTTCTAGTTGGATATGTATGGTAAGCACATCTAAGATAAGGGTAAATAGATAAGGGCTTAAAGCTAAACCTGTATGTAAGCCAACAATGAGAGGGAATTCCTGTGTTAATCCTCCAGATGTCCTCACCCTTTATCACTGAATTTGTGTACATAACTTTGATTATATTAATTTATGATATATTTACACCATTATTTTCAAGACTCTCCGTAAGATCTCTTGGAATTCTATTATATGCCCTCTCAAGATCAATAAACAGTATATGCAAATCTTGTTTTCTTTCTCGGTAGTTATCAACGAGTCTCCTCAAGAGATGTATAAATTCCATGGTCGATCACCCTGGCATGAATCCAAATTGATTCTCCGAGATGTTAGTCTCTCGTCTTACTCTTCTTTCTATTACTCATTCCCATAATTACATGGTATGACTCATCAATTCAATTCCTCTGTAATTAACACAATTTTGTATATCTCTTTTATTGTTATTCGAAGTTACCAAGATTCTTTCTCTATATTGGTCTGACATTTGCTTTGACTTCAGTATCTTATTGAAAAAAATATGTAATCCATAATATTCCTTAATACCCTAAACATTTCCATACTTCGATGGGTATGTCGTCTGGCCCAACCGTCTTTCCATTTTTCATATTTTTAGAGCATCGTTTACCTCTGATACTTGAATTTTATGATAAAACTTCTTATTCCTATACTCCTCCGATTTACTTGATGCTTCCAAATTTAATTTATTATCTTTTGTTTCATTATATAGTTGATAAAGTATCTTTTCCATCACTCTTTAATATCTACATCATCTGTCAAAACTGTATTTGTCTCATCCTTTATGCATTTTACTCGACTTAAATCTCTTTTCATTTCTCTAGCTTGAGCAATTTTATATATCTCATGCTTTCCATATTTGGTATCTAGCCGCTTATAAAATTCTTCATAAGCTTGACTTCTTGCTTTACTTACTACATGTTTAGCTTCTTTTTTGGCGACTTTTTACCTGACTAAATTTTCGTCATTCCTACAAGCGTAGAGTGATTTATAACCGACCCTCTTTGCCCTCACTTTGTTTTGCACTTTCTCTCTCCACCACCAAGATTCTTTATTTGGGTGCGCATGAACTTTTGATACTCCAAATACATTTTTTTCACTTATCATTAAATGTGAAGACATAACTTCCATGAAACACTAGGATCAACATAAGGGTCATCAACTAGTTGTTCCATAACTATTATCTTGAAAGAAACCCGTTTTACCATCTTTAAGTTTGAAAGATGGGGTTAGACATGATTTACTCTAGAGGGGGGGGGGGGTGAATAGAGTAATCTAAAATCTTTTTACTGTTTTAAAGATTATCAGAGTAATGAAAATAAGTGTGATACCTGTATTAACAGAGAAGAGATAATCTAAGCTAAACTAATCTAACACAACATATAGATATATCACAACACAACTACCCTATCATAGCCACAACAAGAACAACCAAAAAAGGGGCAACCAGACAACACAAGACGTTTTATAGTGGTTCCCGAACTTGGGTACATCCACTCTTCTACCACCTTGGTAGGAATCCACTAGCAGGTTTTGACCAGGTGACTGCCACCAATGAGCGTTTGATCAGGTGCTCAAAAACTAAAACAAACTTTTGAAGGGAGTTAATAAACCCTTTATAAAGATGGGGGAGAGAGATTGATGGTGTCTTCTCTTTCTCTATTTAATAGAGAAGACAAGTGGATTTGTTGTTGTCAAGAACTTTTTTCAATATCACTTGAAGTCTTGCACAGGGTGTAGGTCTTCAATCTTCAGCCTTGAAAAAATGTTGATCCAGGAACTTCAGACTGACATGAATATGTTGTCCTTGAAGAATCCTGGTGCGAAGTTTGAAGAAGACTCTTGATTTGTAGTTGATGTTCTTCTTCTTCTTCAGCAAGGTCTAATAGAAAATAAACTATTTTCAGTACAGAAAAGGTTCAGAATGTTTTTACTGTAGATCTTTTCTGTCTCTATATTCTTGTGTTGTGTGTCCAGACTGAAAGAACTAGTGCATAAACACCTAGAGGGGGGGGGGGGTGAATAGGTGCACTTAATATTTTTAAAATTTAATGGCAGACACACAGAATTATATGCAATTCTTCACAGCAATACAGCACAGCAATCATAGAATAAAGCACACACAGAGAACACAGATTTTATAGTGGTTCCCCAAGGTCTGGGTACATCCACTTTCTCCCTTCGCCTATCTAGTAGTGTACTAGATTCGGCCAAACTTCTCCACTATTCCTCAGATCCTCAGATCTTACACACAGAACCCAAATAGGTTCCTACAGCTCAGAGTGATCCCACTCTTACAACTCAGGCACAAAAGCCCTACCACTCAGTCTTCACAAAGACCTACACTCAGCCTTCAACAAAGCCTACACTCAGCCCTCAACAAGGCCTACACTCATAGAAAAGTATCTCCTACACTCAGGCACCAAGGCCCTACCACTCAGCCTTTATAATTTCAGGCTTACAACTCGGATCCCTAAGGATCCTACAAGAAATTAAAATTACAAAGTATAAACCCACAACTCAAAATGAGAGAGAAGAGTTGACAGGTTTCTTGAGTTCTTGAGTTCTTGGAAGAACTTTGCTGAGATCAACCTCCCTTGGCTTTCTTCAAAGCTTCTTGAATTAGAACACAGTAGGGTTGAAACTCTATGCAGATGAACTTCAATCACTGCTGACTTAAGAATCAGATCTCAATCTGAAACTTTTCTTTACAGCCTAGTTCAACAGCTGTCTTCTTAGAAGCAGCTCTCTCTCTCCAACTTCTTAGATCTTCACTTGAAGGTCTTCTTCTTTTTAGTGTTGTTAGATCTTCAATCTGATTATTGTTGGTCATCATCTTCTGTTGACAGAATAAGCCTTTATATAGGCTTTCTTCATGGTGACCGACTGATCCGGTTTCTAACAACTTTCTGACAGCTTTGACAGTTGCAGTAGACCGGCTGGAATGGCAGCTGTCAAGTCATCCAGTCAATTCTTGAATTTTCTGTAACTGTCTGAAAGTGTCGAGACCGTCAGTCTTTAAGTGTCGACACAAATAGACCAAGTGTCGACACAAGTAGACTAAGTGTCGACACTAGCCTTCATAGTGTCGACACAACTCCTTGTGTTGTAGAAATTACTTCTCGACACTGCTTCTTCAGAATGTTTCGACACTGATATTGTGTGTCGACATAACTTCTTGTTCTTTAGTACTTAGTTGAATTCTGCTAAGTGTCGACACAACTCCTTTGTGTCGACACATCTTCTTATATTGAACTTGTTAAGTGTCGACACATCTTCTTGGTGTCGACACATGCCTTCTATGTAGATACTTTTGCTGAGTGTCGACACATCTCCTTTGTGTCGACACTTGTACTTAGACTTTATTGAAATTTGCTGAGTGTCGACACAGAGTCCTAGTGTCGACACTTGTACTTGAACTTTGTTGAAGTTTTGCTGAGTGTCGACACAGCCTCCTAGTGTCGACACTTTTGATGTCGACAAAGTTCCTCTGGGTGTCGACACTGCTTCTAAGTGTCGACAGTGATTCTTTAGACATTTCTTCATTGAGTGTCATCACAGCCTGTATGTGTCGACACTTTTTCTTGTGGTGTCGACTCTGCATTCCTTGTGTCGACACAATTACTCCAAGTGTCGACACAGCTTCTCTGGGTGTCGACACAAGTCTTCTTATGTGTCGACACTTTTCTTCTAGGTGTCGACACATGGACTTATAAACTTTTAAGCTTTTCCTGCAATTACATAACCTGCACAAGGTAACTCAAAATACATCAAATACACCTTGATGTATATCATTGAGTAGGGTGAGGCTTCTTCAAATCAGGTACATATTTTGCAATGTACCCAACAATCTCCCACTATTTGGAGAAGTCATAACCCTTAGTCAATGATATACACCATACATAACAAATTCACAGTATGATGTAAAACAATATTAAATGACAGGGTAAGTACATAAACATGTATAAACAAAACATGTATACACAAATATCTCAGAACAGTAATGTAATAGATTTAACACATATCACATTGTTCTAACAACTTCAACATTTTCATTATTCAAAAGTTTACAGAAAGTTAAATGCAACTGATTACACATAGTAAACTTAAGAAAAATTTCTATCCTAAGGCCGCTCAGGCTCCTTGATCACAACGCCCTTTCCTGATTGTATCTTTGCTTGGACAGGAGCTTCAGTATCATCAGCAGCAGCAGGCTTCTTTCCCTTAAGATCTTTCTTTTTCTGCTCTTCAGCCTTGATCTTCTGTCTTTTAAAGTAATAATAAGGCTTTGGGAAGTACTTGCTAGGCTCCTGTGCAGTAGGAGGTAGCTTTCCCATCTTAGCCTTTCTTCTATATTGAACAATAGCCTCTTGCCTGTTCTCATGCTTCCTCCACTCCATGTCAGAATACCATTTGCCTCTATCCAGAATATTGTCTTTAGCATCCTTCCATGCAGTCAAAATGATATTCCTGGAAGTGGGGCTCCATTGTTCAAAATCAGGCCTAAGTTCAGCTTGCTCTCTGAACCTTTTCTTAGATAATTGAGTCTCTTATTCTTTTAATAAGGCCTCTTGTTCTTTCAGTATTGCCTCTGGCATATGCTGAATCACTTTCTCAATGATGGCATTCTGAATTCCCTCAGGAGGACTATACATCGACTGTATATCTTGATGTATCATATCAAAGTCTGGTGGAGGGTATATCACTTGAGCTACTTCAGCTTGCTCTCCTCCAAGATATGCAGGATTAATACCAGACTCTGTAACATTGTCATCATCACATAAGGGTGGATATCCAAGGGTGGCTCTGATGGAATTGGAAATCCACTTGGCATGATCGGAGCCTGCCTTGACTAATACCCTCTCCCCCTTTATGACTTCTCTCTCAATGTGATCTCTTAGATCAACTTTCTGGAATCTTATCTGGGCATTTAGATAGTTTACTCCATCTTTGTAGAAAGGTTTCAACATTTGGTGCTTGTCAGTTATAGCCTTTTGAGAGTCTTCAATAGCAATTTTAACAGCAGTTAAGCTCTCTTGTAGTTGTTTGTCAAATTTAGCTTTGGCAGCAACACTTGCTGTAGTTTGTGCAGTAGCTAGATTCTTCATTTCAGTTACTATTGCATTATGTGAAGCTGTCAAATTATCATTCATTCTTATCTGATTCTCCAGGACATAGCCTTGCTTCACTTCTAGATCATCAAGTTTGGTCTTTATTTTTTCTTGATGTGTGGCCAGATAGACTACTGCATTGCCTCCCTTATGGAAGCAGTCAGTCATTTCTTTCTTATTCAGATTCATTTCAAATCTGATTGACTTAATGTCTTGGGCCAGATCAAACTGCAGTGACTTATGCCCTTCATCCATATAAGTTTGTAGAGCCTGTCTTTGCTCATCTAGCTTGATCTGTAATGCTACAATCAGGGAACTATAGTCAGTAGATGGTGGAGGCTATGGAGCAATGGTCTGTAGGGCTTTCTTATAATTCTGGCTCCTTCTCTTAGAGACTTGGAATTTCTCTTCTTGGCTCTAGCACCCTCTTCATCCTATGAAGCAGATGTGCTTGAAATATCCACTCTTTCTTTAGGACTAGGATGAGAGTCCTTCTCAGTCCTTAGTAGCCCTTCAGTATCTCTTAGCTTCTCAATTTCTTTGCCTGCAGTTTCTTCTTCAATCTCCACATGCTCCCCCTCAATAATTACTTTCTCCCCCTCAGCAGTAGCTTTTTCTTTCTCAAAATCTGTTTGTAGAAGGTCTGGGAACAGTTCTTCTAAAGTAAATTCATGTTGAGGATGGGGTGGAGAATCTCTTAGATCATCAATCACTTGATCAGCAACAGATGTGTCCTCCATGACAACATCCTGAGGTTAACTAAGAATCTGAGGTTGCTGATTAACATCAGATAATATGTCAGTCATAACTTCATTCTCAATAGGGAAATCTAGATGGTTGATTTCAGTTATTACCTCAAGTATGGTTTGGGTAGCCCTCTCACTCTCTAGTTGAGTTGGCTCTTCCACAAGTAGAGGCTCCCCCTGGATTGAATCCAGGTGAATTGGGCTTGCTGAATGTAGCTCCCCCTGCCTCTGTACTTCTTCTTGTCTAGCTGGAGACTGGCCAGCATTTCCAACTTCTTCTTCATCAGGAGAAAAACAACTTGCTCTTCAGAGCTGCTTGAGGATTCTTGAGGCACAGGGGCTGACTTCTTCATCTTTTTATATGGTGTGTCTTTCACAGGATTTGTCAGTTCTTTGGTCAATACTCTATCCCACCTAGAAAAGATTCTCAAATTCATTCTCCTCATGTGGTTAATCTTGGATCCAGCTGCTTGATTCATCACCTCTGGAATACTTCCAGCAAGGTATAAACTCAGTAGTCTACCCAAATTGGGCTTCTTCATACTCTCTTTTATCTTCTCAAACACAACTGCAGACCAATCAGTATTTAGTTTGAATATTATCCTTGTCATTAGACTAAACATATGAGCTGAAATTCTATCATGCCCTCCAGGCTTGCACTGTATTACCTTGCCCACAATCTCAGATAGAAACTTGCCTTGCATATTCATTCCCTTTCTATTGAACATAGATCCTATCTTCAGTTTTGAGTCCAAACCACACCATGTCAATGCTTCTTTAGTCTTAGAAGCAGAAACATCTTCCTCTTCCTTTTGTCCTGGTAGTTGGAGAACTTTTCTTAGACTTTTAGGTGAGACCTTCACCTTTTCCCATGAACTCTTGACTTAATCTTAAGTCCTGATTCATCTAGTGATGCTGCATTTAGAAACTCCAGGACCTCCTTCTTTCAGATCTTGATCGGTTCTGAAACAAGAAATTCTAACCCATTCTCTGCTATTAGGGTTATCACACCTTTGATCTCGGGTTCTGCATCATCAAATGCGTGTCGCACGAGTTCATATCCTTCATTCACATTCTCTTCTAGCTTGGGCGCCATTAGGGTTTGAAGAAATTTGAATTTAGAGAAGAGAGATGTTGACACACAAGTTTGGTCTCGAAACATTGGTGAGCGTGTCGACAAACAATGGAGAAAACCTATTTATACCTTTCTAGAATCGAAGATGAAAGGGCGCGTCAAAATACATAAATTGTGTCGACACTGTTGAAAAGTGTCGACACTTACTTATAATGTCTCGACAACTATGTGTCGACACAAGTATAGTCGACAGAATATATGTGTCGACACTTGTATATGTGTCGACACCACTTAACTCGACACTTAGTCGAGACTTTACTAGAGTAATTCTGAGTGAATCCTAAGTGTTGGCACCACCTTGGATGTGTCGACACCTACACTGCATGTGTCGACACAAATTCTCTGAAGTGTCGACACAGACTTCCTAGATGTGTCGACACCATTTCTCTGAAATGTCGACACCACTTTTCTGTGTCGACACAGACAACTCTGTGTGTCGACACCATTTTACTTAGCCAATTTTTTGTAAACTATTCTAAGTTTATCATACCTAATTCAATTTTAAATTTATTGAATTTGGTTTCATCTAAGGGCTTAGTATACATGTCAGCTAGCTGATTATCTGTACAAATATACTCTAGTGAAATATCTCCTTTTTCCACATGTTCTCTTAGAAAATGGTATTTTATTTTTATGTGCTTAGTCCTACTATGAGAGATAGGATTGTTTGCAATAGAAATAGCACTAGTAGAATCACAAAATAGAGGTGTTCTACTTACTTGTATACCATAGTCTTCTAGCTGATGTTGAATCCATAGAATTTGAGCACAGCAACTTCCTGCAGCAACATACTCTGATTCTGCTGTGGAGATAGCCACACTGGTTTGCTTCTTGCTACTCCAAGATATCATCCTTCCACCTAGGAATTGACAGGTTCCAATTGTACTGTTCCTATCTTCCTTGCAGCCTGCAAAATCTGTATCTAAATAACCTGTCAGTTCAAAGTCTCCATTCCTAGGGTACCAAAGGCCCAGATAAGGTGTGCCCTTTAGATATCTCAAAATTCTTTTGACTGCTGTCAAATGAGATTCTTTAGGGCAAGCTTGATACCTAGCACAGACACATGTAGCATACATGATATCTGATCTACTTGCAGTCAAATATAATAGGGAGCCAACTATCGCTCTATACAAAGTCTCATCTAAAGGTTTCCCTACATCATCTTTGCTTAGAGACATGCTTGACCCCATAGGAGTTTTCATGGTAGTGGATGATTCCATACCATACTTCCTTATTAATTCTATGGTAAACTTAGACTAACATATGGATAAATCATCCTCAGTCTGTCTAACTTGGAGACCCAAGAAGAACTTAAGTTCCCCCATACTGCTCATTTCAAATTGTCCTTGTATAAGTTTTGCAAACTTTCTGCAAAGACTACTTTCTGTAGACCCAAATATGATGTCATCTACATATATTTGGACTAAGATGATCTTGCCTCTGGATTCCCGAAGGAATAGAGTCTTGTCTATTTTCCCCCTTGTGAATTTATTCTCAATGAGGAAACTATACAGGGTTTCATACCAAGCCCTAGGGGCCTGTTTTAACCCATACAAAGCCTTCCTAAGTCTATAAACATAATTAGGTTTAGTAGAATCAACAAAAGCTGATGGATGTTCCACATAGACTTCTTCCTTCAGATTTCCATTCAGAAAAGCTGACTTAACATCCATTTGGTATACTTTGAACCCTTGGAATGTTGCATAGGCAAGAAACATCCTTATAGCTTCCAGTCTGGCTACTGGAGCAAAGGTTTGATCAAACTCAATACCTTCTTCCTGCCTATAACCTTTTGCAACCAGTCTTGCTTTGTTCTTTATAATGACTCCATATTCATCCATCTTGTTCCTAAAGATCGACTTAGTTCCTATAATGTTGTGGTCCTTGGGTTTAGGAACTAGCTCCCAGACATTGCATCTTTTGAACTGGTTCAGCTCCTCTTGCATAGCCTCAATCCAATGAGGGTCTAGGATGGCTTCTTCAAATTTCTTTGGCTCTACTTGGGATAGAAAACTGGAGTAGAGTACTGAACTTAGATTTCTGCTCCTTATTTGTACCCCTTGTCTGAGATCACCAATAATTTGATTGGCTGGATGATCTTTTAAATGTCTATTAGCTGGAGGCAGCCTGTCTTCTGGTTGTGCATCTACAACTTCTTCATTCAGCAGCTCCTCTTGATCTTCTTCATCAACTGGAGTATCTTGTATTCCCCCTGGACAACAGCCACTATCATCCACATGTTGACTTGCAGTAGATCCTTCTTCAATAGTAAGCTTGTCCATCTTCTCAGTCACACCTGTAGAGCTGCAAACACTTCTAGACAATTCATTGTTAATGAGTCTAGCTTCATCAAACACTACATGTATTGACTCTTCTACAACTTGAGTAGTCAAGTTGTAGACCCTATACGCCTTACTATTGTTGTTGTACCCAACAAAGATCCCCTCTTGGGATTTGGCAGCAAACTTAGTTAAGTAAGACTTACCATTATTAATTATATAACATTTACAACCAAAGATCCTGAAATAGGATAGATTTGGTTTTCTGCCTTTCACAATCTCATAGGGGGTCTTATTGTGGCTCTTGGTAATGGTAGCCCTATTAATCATATGACATACAGTATTAAATGCCACAGCCCAGAAATATTCAGGGAGAGATGTGTCACTTAATAGGGTTCTACCCGCCTCAATTAAGGTTCTATTTTTCCTTTCAGCAATGGCATTTTGCTGAGGTGTTCTTGGTGAAGAAAATTCCTGAAAAATTCCAAATTCTTCACACAGTTTTGTCATACTGTCAGACTGAAATTCAGTACCTTGGTCACTTCTGATTTTGACCACTGTACTATCCAATTCATTCTAAATTTGTTTAACAAAGCTATATAAGATACTTGGAGTTTCAGATTTCTGTCTAAGGAAGAACACCCAGGAAAATCTTGAGTAGTCATCTACAACCACAAATGTGTAGACCTTCTTACCTAGGCTTTGAACTAGCATAGGACCAAAGAGATCCATATGCAAGTGGTATAACCACCTCACAGCATCTTTGTTCTCAATGCTATTAAAGGTGGATCTAGTCTGCTTGCCCTTTTGACAAGCTGAGCATATCCCAACCTTTTTACACTTAACCTGAGGACCATTCCTCACTAACTCTTTACTATAGAGTTGACCAATTGTCTTATAGTTAAGATGGGCTAGCCTCTTGTGCCATTTGACAAAATGAGAGACTTTCTCATCAGCTACAAGACACACAGGAGAAACATTGTTCTCACACATAATGTCTAGACAATAGACATTTCTCTTCCTATAACCTGTCAGAATGATCTTTTGATCATTTGACTTCCTGATATGACAACCATCTTTGATAAATGAGATGTCATATCCTAAATCACTCAGCTGACTTATACTAATGAGGTTGTGTTTCAAACCTTTAACATAATCCACTTGAGTAATTGTAATAAGGTTGCTAGAAATATTACCAAAGCCTTTGATGATTCCTTTTTCAGAACCACCAAAGGTGACCTTAGGACCATCCTTGATTGGTGTATAGTCCTTTAGCAATCCCCTAGTTCCTGTCATGTGCCTGTAACATGCACTGTCCAAGTACCATATTGGGGCATGGTCACTGAGACTCACCTGTAAAACAAATTAGTTAACCTTTGAAACCAAATAATTCTTGGGTCCTTGGTGCTGGTTAGTTTGCCTCTTAACAAAACTACCTGTAGATTTTCTAGCAGTCTGATTGCTACTCACTTTGGCACTTGAATTGTGACAACAGTCTATGGCAAAGTGGCCTACCTTGCCACAACACCAGCACTCAAATATGTTGTACCTTTGTTTAGGTACAACCCTGGCTGTTTTATCTATAGCAGGCTTCTTATTGAGTACTGGGGCTTTGCCCTAAGATTTGGACTTTACAGTCCAGGCAGGTTTTGTAAACTCTAATCCAGTTTTACCCTTATGAGGTACAAACTCATCTATCAAAGGTAGAACAGATTTTGGTTTGGAAAACTTTGCTACTATATCTCTCTCCTTCTGAAGACTAATCTCCAGATTTCTGATTTGATCATTCTTGATGTTATAGTCCCCATCTGAATAACAGTAATGTGCTTCAGTCTGGCTATTTCATTTAATTTCTGATCAATCAACTTATCAAAATCTGTTGCAGCCATTTTGAGCTCAGCAATCTCCTTAGCCTGACTCTTGGCCAATGATTTGCTTTTCTTCAAAGCTTGCAACACTACTCTATATTCATCAATTAATTGATGAATGTCTCCTTCAGATTCAGATCTTCGGGTCTTGGAACTAAATCTCAAACTCTGCATCTCTCAAATTGATTGAGCTCCTCTTGCATTACAACAATCCAGTGGGGATCTTGCTCTATATCTTTAATGGATTGGGGCTCAATTTGAGATATGAAGCAGACTTGCATCAAGTCTTGATTGAGTTGATGACTTGTCTGCACACCAACTGAAATGTCTCCAATCACTTGAGATACAGTGTGATCTCTAAGTGTGAAAAATTCAGTGGGTGGAGTTGGTTGTTCAACAACTTGGGGGATAAATTCCTCTTGTAAAATTTCATTAGCTGTTGGATAGGTTTCAACCACCTCTAAACTTTCTTATTCACTTTCTTCTTCAACTTGTGGAGAGGGATGTATTGGAACCTCTTGGGTGAGGTTTAGATCATCCAGTCTCTCACACAAGTGAGGTACCTGCAATGTGCTATTGGTAGAAATTTCTTTCTCCTTATAAGACATGTTAGCTTCATCAAAGGTTACATGAACAGATTCCTCAATTTTTAAATTAGACTTATTGAACACCCTATAAGCTTTGCTGACTTGGGAATATCCTAAAAAAATTCCCTCTACAGCCTTAGCTTCAAACTTTCTAATATATTTCTTGTCATTGTTATGAATATAGCATATGCAACCAAATATTTTAAAATAGGTGATTTTAGGTTTATTCCCTTTAAGCAATTCATAGGAAGTCTTATTCTTAAGTTTATGTATTAATCTTCTGTTCAGTACATAGTTTGCTGTGCTCGCAGCCTCTGCCCAAAAAGATAGGGGCATGTAAGCATCTGCAAGTAATGTGCCTGCAGCTTCAATTAAGGTTCTATTCTTCCTTTCAACAACCCCATTTTTTGAGGTGTTCTAGGAGCTGAGAAGTAGTGTCTGATACCTTCCTTCCTACAGAACTCTTGCATAAGAAAAGACTCAAACTCAGTACCATGATCACTTCTGATCAATGCAACTGGAGTAGAGTACTCAATCTGTATGTTCTTAAGAAAATCTGTAAGAACCTTGAAGTTAACAGACTTAGATCTCAGAAAGAAAACACAACTGAATCTTGAGAAGTCATCTACAATAACTAGAGTATAAGATTTCCCTCTTAGGCTTTGTACAACAATAGGGCCAAAAAGGTCCATGTGTAGCAAGTACAAGATCCTAGGTGAATCACTCTTATTAACTGATTTAAGATAGATTTAGTTTGTTTGCCTAATTCACAAGCCCTATAGAGGCCTTCCTTCTTGTAGGGACCAGAAGGCAATCCTCTAACAAGGTTGTCTTTAGATAGCCTAGCAATGTTTTTTCAGATTAACATGACCTAATCTTTTATGTCATAAATCATTCTGATTGCTAATAAGATTAAATAAACAAATATTTGATATTGCTGATTGAAAATTAACAACATATATATTGCATTGTCTATTTCCAATTAAAACCATTTGGTTTTCTTTTGTAGAAATGATACAAGAGCTTGAGTTAAAAGATACTTGATAACCTTCATCACATAGTTGACTTATGGAGATGAGGTTATGTTTCAGTTAACTTACATATGCAACCTTTTTGAAAGTGACTGCTCCAATCTTAACTTCTCTAAAGCCTTCAGTCTGGCCATAATCTGAGTCACCAAAGATCACCTTTGGTCCCAACTTGGACTTGTAATTATTTAGGTTGTCCTTACTGCCAGTCATATGCTTGGAGCATCCACTATCTAGATACCATTGTTGATTAAAAGCTGGACAGTTCTTTACATGCAAAGGAAAAGATTAGTGGTTCTTGACCCAGATTACCTTGGGTCCTTCTTTCTTTACATAACAAATAAAGCTGGAAATGAATGAACATTCAAGTTGGCTTTTATATCCTAAAGGGTGATATTTCCTAGGTGGAATGATCCATTGATTAAATTGATTACTAGATGTTCTTGATTGATTATAAGTTTTAGAAGAATTAAAATTTTTGTTATACTGAACTGTATTCGACGAATTCTAGTGAGTTCGTCGACCGGAGTTCGACGAATTGGGATGAGTTTGTCGAACTCCACTCAGAGAATGAAGGTAGTCATTTTTTGAGCCCCAAAATTGTCGATCTTTGGTCGACGAACCATACTGGTTTCGTCGATCATAGTTCAACGAATAATTATAATATAAATCTGCGTTCGGAGTTCGTCGACTGGAGTTCGACGAACTCTACACATTTCGTCGATCTGCGTTCGACGAAATTTGTTGAACATTGTTATTATTTGGATTTTTGTTTTTGTTTTTTCCTTTTCTTATTCTTAGATTTTAGTTCTGCTTGTTTATCACTATTATTATTATCCAACTTTTCCTTTCCTTTTTCTGATACAAATATTATAGGTGTAGTTAGAATAATTTTCTGAATTAGTGGGGTTGGCTTGATGATGCACCTAAGCCCAGGTTGCCATTTAATCTAGCATTTACTGTACTTGTGATGTCCATCAACTTGATACTTCTCCCATTTAGGGATTCTTCAAGTTTCCTAGCCTCATCCAATTCAGATTTTAGTGAAATTATTTGCTCTTGAGCTAATGTTAATTCATCTTTAAGTTTAAGGTTTTCTAAAATAAGGTTTCCTGATCAATTAACTTTTCCCTAAGTGATTTTATTTCCTTTTCAGAATTTATCAAATCTATACACATGGATTTAAATTCAATTTTTAAATTATCAGAACTATAATCAAATGAGGATATTACCTGATTAGCTTCAGATTTAGATTCTTCATTGTCAGATTGTTCTTCAGCATCTGATGGGCTGTAAGAGGCATTGATTTCCATGTGGAAGACCTCTCTTGCCTTTGCCTCTTCCTCCTCTTAACTAGAGCTGGGGGATGTGGATTAATCTTCTGTGTCACTCCAGATTTCAGCAACAAAGCCCTTCTCCTTCTTTTTGTGCTTGCAGGAGTAAGACCTGTTGTATTGCTGTCTTCTGGAGTCCTCTCTTCTTCTTTCTTTCTTTTGATTTTCAGGACACTCTGAGATGAAGTGTCCTGGTTTCCTGAACCCAAAACACACAATTTCTTTAGTGGGTGTTTTATCATACCTGGGCTTATCATCCTGCCTGGATGACTTTCTCCTGAGATCCTTCCTAGCCATCTTGTAGAATCTCTTGGCTAAGAGACTTAGGAGTTCTTCATTTGATGTTGAAGCTTCAGGTTCTTCAGTAGCTTTAAAAGCTAAATTCTGCATCTTTCTTGCTGGTGGATGAGTCCTTTGTTCTGCAGCTTCCTTGGATTTGATCAACTGCTCATATGATTTAAGCTTTCCCATGAGACATTCTGTGGAAATCTCATTAATAATTATCTTTAGGACTTTGGATGGAAATACCTTCTTCCTGCCTATAACCTTTTGCAACCAGTCTTGCTTTGTTCTTTATAATGACTCCATGTTCATCCATCTTGTTCCTAAAGATCCACTTAGTTCCTATAATGTTGTGGTCCTTGGGTTTAGGAACTAGCTCCCAGACATTGCATCTTTTGAACTGGTTCAGCTCCTCTTGCATAGCCTCAATCCAATGAGGGTCTAGGATTGCTTCTTCAAATTTCTTGGCTCTACTTGGGATAGAAAACTGGAGTAGAGTACTGAACTTAGATTTCTGCTCCTTATTTGTACCCCTTGTCTGAGATCACCAATAATTTGATTGGCTGGATGATCTTTTAAATGTCTATTAGCTGGAGGCAGCCTGTCTTCTGGTTGTTCATCTATAACTTCTTCATTCAGTAGCTCCTCTTGATCTTCTTCATCAACTGGAGTATCTTGTACTCCCCCTGGACAGCAGCCACTATCATCCACATGCTGACTTGCAGTAGATCCTTCTTCAATAGTAAGCTTGTCCATCTTCTCAGTCACACCTGTAGAGCTGCAAACAGTTCTAAACAATTCATTGTTAATGAGTCTAGCTTCATCAAACACTACATGTACTGACTCTTCTACAACTTGAGTAGTCAAGTTGTAGATCCTATAAGCCTTACTGTTGTTGTTGTACCAAACAAAGATCCCCTCTTGGGATTTGACAGCAAACTTAGTTAAGTAAGACTTACCATTGTTAAGTATATAACATTTACAACCAAAGATCTTGAAATAGGATAGATTTGGTTTTCTGCCTTTCACAATCTCATAGGGGGGTCTTATTATGGCTCTTGGTAATGGTAGCCCTATTAATCACATGACATGCAGTATTAAATGCCTCAGCCCAGAAATATTCAGGGAGAGATGTGTCACTTAATAGGGTTCTACCAGCCTCAATCAAGGTTGTATTTTTTCTTTCAACAATGCCATTTTGCTGAGGTGTTCTTGGTGAAGAAAATTCCTGAAAAATTCCAAATTCTTCACACAGTTTTGTCATACTGTCAGACTGAAATTCAGTACCATGGTCACTTCTGATTTTGACCACTGTACTGTCCAATTCATTCTGAATTTGTTTAACAAAGCTGTATAAGATACTTGGAGTTTCAAATTTCTGTCTAAGGAAGAACACCCAGGAAAACCTTGAGTAGTCATCTACAACCACAAATGTGTAGACCTTCCTACCTAGGCTGTGAACTAGCATAGGACCAAAGAGATCCATATGCAAGTGGTATAACCACCTCACAGCATCTTTGTTCTCAATGATATTAAAGGTGGATCTAGTCTGCTTGCCCTTTTGACAAGGTGAGCATATCCCAACCTTTTTACACTTAACCTGAGGACCATTCCTCACTAACTCTTTACTATAGAGTTGACCAATTATCTTATAGTTAAGATGGGCTAGCCTCTTGTGCCATTTGACAAAATGAGAGACTTTCTCATCAGCTACAAGACACACAGGAGAAACATTGTTCTCACACATAATGTCTAGACAATAGACATTTCTCTTCCTATAACCTGTCAGAATGATCTTTTGATCATTTGACCTCCTAATATGACAACCATCTTTGACAAATGAGATGTCATATCCTTAATCACTCAGCTGACTTATACTAATGAGGTTGTGTTTCAAACCTTTAACATAAGCCACTTGAGTAATTGTAATAAGGTTGCTAGAAATATTATCAAAGCCTTTGATGATTCCTTTTTCAGAACCACCAAAGGTGACCTTAGGACCATCCTTGATTAGTGTATAGTCCTTTAGCAATCCCCTAGTTCCAGTCATGTGCCTGTAACATCCACTGTCCAAGTACCATATTGGGGCATGGTCACTGGGACTCACTTGTAAAACAGATTAGTTAACCTTAGAACCCAAAGAATTCTTGGGTCCCTGGTGCTGGTTAGTTTGCCTCTTAACAAAACTACCTGTAGATTTTCTAGCAGTCAGATTGCTACTCACTTTGGCACTTGAATTGTGACAACAGTCTATGGCAAAGTGGCCTACCTTGCCACAACACCAGCACTCAAATCTGTTGTACCTTTGTTTAGGTACAACCCTAACTGTTTTATCTACAGCAGGCTTCTTGTTGAGTACTGGGGCTTTGCACTAAGACTTCGACTTTACAGTCCAGGTAGGTTTTGTAAACTCTAATCCAGTTTTACCCTTATGAGGTACAAACTCATCTATCAAAGGTAGAACAGATTTTGGTTTGGAAAACTTTGCTACTATATCTCTCTCCTTCTGAAGACTAATCTCCAGATTTTTGATTTGATCATTCTTGAATGTTATAGTCCCCATCTGAATAACAGTAATGTGCTTCAGTCTGGCTATTTCATTTAATTTCTGATCAATCAACTTATCAAAATCTGTTGCAGCCATTTTGAGCTCAGTAATCTCCTTAGCCTGACTCTTGGCCAAGGATTTGCTTTTCTTCAAAGCTTGCAACACTACTCTATATTCATCAATTAATTGATGAATGTCTCCTTCAGATTCAGATCCACTAACATCACTTGATGCTGATATATCTGAATCTGACTCAGTACTAGAAATTGAGCTTACAGAATAATTTTGTACCTGACTTGGTCTAGGCTGATCCTAGATTTTGTCTCCTTCTGATAAGGCCATCAGTCCCTGGCACTGATTGTCCTCATGCTCATATATAGAGTTCATTAACTGGATGAACTCATCTTCCTCTCCTTCAGCAAATAGTCCAATATAAGCTTCAGCTTCTGAATCAGTTTCTGAAGATGACATATCAGACAGACTTTTGTCCTTCTTAGCAACAAAGGACCTTTTCTTTTGCCCTTGATCTGAGTCTTCTTCTTATCAGTTGACTCTTTCCTGTTCTTTGGACAGTCAGCAACAACATGTCCCTGTCTGTTACAACAATAACAAACTATCTTTGAAGATGTAGTTTTACTTGACTTGACCTTTCTCCTGTCATTCTTTGATGACTTCTGTGAAGTGGATGGCTTATACCTCAACTGTTTCTTCTTTAGAAACTTCTGAAAATGTCTTGTGAAAGCTGCAAAGTCCTCATCACTCTCACTGCTTTCAGAATTCTTGCTTTCTGACTCATCTGTCACAGTCTCAGCTACTTTTGGAGGTGGAGATGGAGACTTATTTTTATATTTCCTAGTACTTCTGTCTTGAAAGCCACAGCTCTTTCTTTGTGCTCAACTCTTGTAGTCTTCTCCTTCTCCTTCCTTACCATTAACTGCATCTCATATGATAACAATTTTCCAAATAATGTTGGAGGAGAAATGTTTGCTAATTTGGCCATTTCCCTTATGGCACAAATCTTAGTATCTCAGTCTTTAGTATCTCTTACACTCAGGCACCAAGGCCTTACCACTCAGCCTTTATAATTTCAGGCTTACAACTCAGATCCATAAGGATCCTACAAGAAATTAAAATTACAAAGTATAAACCCACAACTCAGAATGAGAGAGAAGAGTTGACAGGTTTCTTGATGAGTTCTTGGAAGAATTTTGCTGAGATCAACCTCCCTTACCTTTCTTCAAAGCTTCTTGAATTAGAACACAGTAGGGTTGAAACTCTATGCAGATGAACTTCAATCACTGCTGACTTAAGAATCAGATCTCAATCTGAAACTTTTCTTTACAGCCTGGTTCAACAGCTGTCTTATTAGAAGGAGCTCTCTCTCTCCAACTTCTTAGATCTTCACTTGAAGGTCTTCTTCTTTTTAGTGTTGTTAGATCTTCAATCTGATTGTTGTTGGTCATCATCTTCTATTGACAGAATAAGCCTTTATATAGGCTTTCTTCATGGTGACCGGCTGATCCGGTTTCTAACAACTTTCTGACAGCTCTGACAGTTGTAGTAGACTGACTGGAATGGCAGCTGTCAAGTCATCCAGTCAATTCTTGAATTTTCTATAACTGTCTGAAAGTGTCGAGACAGTCAGTCTTTAATTGTCGACACAAATAGACCAAGTGTCGACACAAGTAGACTAAGTGTCGACACTAGCCTTCATGGTGTCGACACAACTCCTTGTGTTGTATAAATTACTTCTCGACACCGCTTCTTCATAATGTGTCGACACTGATATTGTGTGTCGACACAACTCCTTGTTCTTTAGTACTTAGTTGAATTCTGCTAAGTGTCGACACAACTCATTTGTGTCGACACATCTTCTTGTGTTGAACTTGTTAAGTGTCGACACATCTTCTTGGTGTCGACACATGCCTTCTATGTAGATACTTTTGTTGAGTGTCGACACATCTCCTTTGTGTCGACACTTGTACTTAGACTTTATTGAAATTTGCTGAGTGTCGACACAGACTCCTAGTGTCGACACTTGTACTTGAACTTTGTTGAAGTTTTGATGAGTGTTGACACAGCCTCCTAGTGTCGACACTTTTGATGTCGACAAAGTTCCTCTGGGTGTCGACACTGCTTCTAAGTGTTGACACTGATTCTTTAGACATTTCTTCATTGAGTGTCGACACAGCCTGTATGTGTCGACACTTTCCTTCTGGTGTCGACTCTACATTTCTGGTGTCGACACAATTACTCCAAGTGTCGACACAGCTTCTCGGGGTGTCGACACAAGTCTTCTTAAGTGTCGACACTTTTCTTCTAGGTGTCGACACATGGACTTAGAAACTTTTAAGCTTTCCCTGCAATTACTAACCTGCACAAGGTAACTCAAAATACATCAAATACACCTTGATGTATATCATTGAGTAGGGTGAGGCTTCTTCAAATCAGGTACATATTTTCCAATGTACCCAACACAGACTGTAAAGAAAAACTCTTTTATATCTTCAGTCGATTTCTCCTTTGAATTTTGAATTCCATTGCATTGAATGCTGATTGCTTGGAGAATGAAATAAGGCTATAGAATAATTTCATTAATTAGTTTCCCCAACTTTCTCATTAAAAAGAGCAAGTAATTAACCTGATGAAGACCATAATCAATACTACCACTAAGAGCTATATTCAGAGAATATATGCATTAAATACTCAGGAAAATATTGTTAGATAATACGGAATAAGGATAGAAATTGAGGGAAATTTCTAATCCTGGAACTGCATAGAAATCATCGACCAGAGAATAGATTTCGTCGACCTAAGATCAAAATTCGTCGAGCTGAGAAATCATGTTCGTCGACCAGAGAAAGTTTGTTCGTCATCCTAAGAACCAAGTTCGTCGACCTGAGATCAGCTAACTACTTTCTGTGAAAAGCTTCCCAATTCTGTGGTCCAAGTTCGTCGTGTTGATAATCTATCTTCGTCAACCTGAGTTCAGAGAAAGTATTCTGGACATAAGTGTTGAAGGTTAACTGCCAGAGTTCGTCGACCTGAGCTCGAATATTGTCGAGCTCAACTCAGAGAATTTACTCTGAGTTCGTCGAGCAGAGCATGACTTTCGTCGAGCTGAGTTCGACAAACGTAGAACTTACTTCCTGAACATGATTTTCTTCTAAATCTTGAGTCTTCTGCAGTCTTCTGTTGGCTGGTCCATGTAGGGTTGAATCTAAGGACTTAGCCTAAACTCTAGGACACATAAACATGACCCTGGCTATACATGGTGGGTCCATCATCCTAGTTAGTGAACCTAGCCCAAATCCAACATGGGATCCAACAATCTCCCCTATTTGGGTGAGGTCACTGATACAAATGAAATAAAGACATTCACAAAGCAAAAAAAATATATCTGGTAGAAAAATTGAAATATGCAGCAGATATTTACATAGTAGCTTTGTGAAAGTAAATAAATAAAGAGTTCAGACCAACAAAAACTAAACAAAATATATCATTTCTTTTTCTTCAGCTTCTCCTTTTGCTTGTCATCTTTCTCCTGGTTAGAAAGCTGTGTAAACTTGATTTTTCTATTGGGATTAGTTGCTTGCCTTTTGGACATGGTCAAATCAGCACCTCCAATAATATTAAGAGAAGTAGCTCTCGTCATAATAAGCTCTGGATGTAGATTCATGTAAGCATCTACATTAAAGAATTTATTAGCTTTTTCATACCTTTTTAATTCTTCCTTTCTGTATTTAGACATTGTTGACTACTAGGATGGATCTTTCCCTTCAGCTTTATCTTTATTGATCATTGAAAGTCCAACAAGTAACTGGAACCTGGCCATTGTAAAAGTTGTCTCAATTTCTGGGTCCACAAATGGTATGGGTGGAGACTCTGGCCTTTTAGGACTATCAGTTTTTTGTGTTTCAGGAGCTTGCTGTTGCTATTGTTGTTGTTGATGTTGCTGTTGCTGATGTTGCTTGCTGGAAGAATACCTCTGCTGGCTGCTTCCTTGAGGTGTTGAGGATCTACCATGGTGTCTATGATAGGTTTGAGCATAAGAGGTAGACCTCTGAGAAGTGCTACATGAAGCACCAGCAGTAGGTGGAGAAGGAGGAGGAGGACATCTCCAGTGACTTTGAGGAGGGCGAGGAGAGTACCTCCTGCTTTTCTTCCTAGCTTTATGTTCATTCTTTGAGAACCACATCCAAGCTGGCATCCCAAGATATGGAGTGATATTTTGTATAATATAATATAGAGTATTATCATGTAACTATAGGAGCATTTCTTTTCTTTAAGACTTTCTTCTTGGTAGAAGGGCTATCATCAGAATCATCATTATCATCATCATCTTTATCAGAAGAGGATCCCTGAGTATTATCATGTAAGTCATCCAGATCTTTCAAAAGATCTTTAGAAATCTGCTTTTCAGCCTGTGGCTGTATTGGAGGTTCTGGAGCTTCTAGAACAACTGTTTCAGTAACTAATAAATTTTCTGCTTCTATATCTGCCATGATTATCTCATCCAAATCAGGAAGAGGACTGTCATCCATCTTGTTTGTTGGAGCACAGACAATCTTTGGAGAAGAAATATCCTCGGGAGCTGATACTGTTTGAATCTCTATAACTGCAAAACTGTCCTTAAGTTGCTTGACAACTATGAGACTTATTGATGCAGTGTATGATACAATGGCCAAAGAAGGCTTATAAGAAGAGCTGGGCAGATTGTTTCTATAGACAAGATTGAATGATTCTAATAAAGACTGACTGTGGGATTTATAATATAATCACCATCAGTTTTTTGTTCAGCTATAACTGGCTTATCCGTATATATATCTGAATCAACTAAATCTATTATATCAGTGGGAGTAGCTGTTTCCTCTGAAGAATCATCAGACATTAATTCTTCTGTGGCTGCTTCTGCTGCTTCAGTTGCTACTTCTGCTGTTGCTACTGCTTCTGTTGTTGCTGCTGTCACCAATGGAGCTTCTTCATCATGGAGCATCTCACCCTGACTGGTTTCAGGGGGTCTTGAAGACAGTCCCCCAGAAGAAGGGGCATGTGATAGAGAAGTAATTTTGGCAGAGAGAGTATTGATGGAAGTAGTGAGAGGAGCTAGAGCATCAACTAGAAGTTTATTAAGGATGGGAGAGATGAATGCTATCAGATCTTTAGCAATGTCAGGGAAGTTAAGATAGAGGGATACTGGAGAAGTGGAGGAGTATGGATTGTGATGACCACAATTTGAACAGACAGAAAATGCACTGGACATATCTGTGTGTGTGTAGTCAGGTAAAGTAGATGGAATGTCAGTTTGGATGAGTAGAGGGAAGGGAATAGAGGGAGTTGTAGTTGTGGAAAGTGGAACTATTGTTGTGGGGGAGGAGATGGGTTCCTGATGTTGAGATGGTGGAGGAAACAATAGATTTAAGGTGTGGGAGGAGATAAATGTGTCAGGGTGTGTGGCAGTTAAATGAGGTGGAAGTGGAGATTGAGGTGGAGTGTTGTGCTCAGGAGATGGAGCTGGAGTTGATGCTGGTGTGGGTTGATGTTGTTGGTGAGTTGGTGAGGTAGGAACTGGAGAGTGAACTAGTGATGCAGTTTTATGTTGTTGTTGTTGTTGAGGTAGTGGAGGAGAAGGAATGGTGGTGGTGGAAGGAACTTCTTCTGGGTGTGGAGGAGCGGCTGTGATGGCACTGATGCTCTTAGAAGATCTTACAGATGAGGAAGCCTTGGAGGGCTTTGCGATTCTCCTCTCCCATCTGCCAAACAGGGCAGAGGTTAGCCTTTTGGAGGCATTTATGAACACTTGTGGAAACTAGATGTTCAGATGCCTTTTCTTGCAGAAAGAACCCCAAGACCATTCCAAAATAGACCTCTTTCTTGTTGTTCTTCTTTTTAATCAAGTCAAACAGTAACTTTCCCCAGTTTACTCCTTTCTTTTCAACCAAGGCACCCATCACCAAGAACTGGTGCCTGATGATGTAGTCATGTGTTGTGTGTTTGCCCAACAACATTTTCCCAACTACATCTGCTTATAATTTATGCTTAGCAGACAAGTTCTTCAGTAGCTTGTTTGAGTTATCTCTAGAACGACCCATTTTAATAAACATATTATTATATTCCTCAGTGTTCATTTCTATCTCTTCATCACCATTCAGTAGACTGAAAATTTCGGTTAGTACAGTAGGGGAGAGGGAAACTTGATTGCCAGAAATTGTTCCCGTCATATTATCTTCTTCTGATGTTGTAGATGTATATACCAATTCTTTTATTTCAGTCATTACAATCTTACTGCGGTGGGTCATGAAGTTTTGCAGATTCTGATCTGCAAACAATTCCATAATTTCGACAAATATTGGGTTAGAATGTTGAAAAGTGTCAAAATCAATATCGAAGCCCATATCAAATTTCATTGCTGAAAGAGCGCTCGCCGGAATCACCATAAGCTCACCTGCAAGAGAAAAACAAAGATCAAGTGCAAGGGAACTGAAAGCGCGGGACAAAGGTCGAAGAAAACCTGATATAAGATTTTCAGAATATGAACTGGCAGACCTCGTTCGACGAATAAGAAAAATTCTTCGATTTGAGGTCGACGAAATATTTTATAGTCAAAAGAGTTCATCAATCTCAGTCAGAAGATGTGAAAACATTTCATCGAGTTCAATTCGACGAAAATTTTCTGAAGCAAATTCGTCGACCTCCGGTCGACGAAAATAACTTCACTAACAGAGAGTTCGCCGATCTCCGTTTGACGAATTTCTCTAGAACTTTTCCCCGTTCGTCGATCTCCGTTCGACGAAATGTGAAAAAATCATTGACTATAGATATAAATTAAATTAAGGCTTCTCCATTTATCATACCAAGGTGATTTATAAAGAATAGATGGTTCCTCTCATCTAGAGGTTTGGTGAAAATATCTGCTCTTTGCAAATCAGTGTAGATATAGACAAGATTAATTTTATTTTTTTCTACACACTCTCTAATAAAATGGTGTCTAATGTCTATATGCTTAGTCCTACTGTGATGGATTAGATTTTGTGCAATGGAAATGGCACTTGTGTTGTCACATAGTTGAACTGAATTATTTAAGTTGAACCCATAATCTAGAAGTTGGTTCTGATTCCACAGCATCTGGGAACAGTAATTACCAGCTGCTATATATTCTGCTTCAGCAGTTGAAGTGGACACAGATAACTACTTTTTGCTAAACCAAGACACTAATCTCATACCAAGGAACTGGCATGTTCCTGAGGTACTTTTTCTGTCTACTCTGCATCCAGCAAAGTTAGAATCTGAGTATCCAGTTAACTCAAACTCTAACTCAGTAGGATACTAGAGTCCTAGACTAGGACAACTCTTTATATATCTCAAAATCCTTTTTAAGAAAATTAGGTGAGATTCTTTAGGGTTCACTTGGAACCTAGCACAAAGACATGTAGTAAACATTATATATGGTCTGCTTGCTGTAAGGTATAACAGGGAGCCAACAATGCCCCTATATAGTTTCTGATCAACAGGCTTTCCATGTTCATTAGAGTCAAGTACAACATTATTGGCCATGGGTGTTTCTTTACTAAGGCATCGCCATCCCAAAATTTTTGATAAGCTCCTTAGCATACTTAGCCTGAGATATGAAGATGCCATCAGGTAGTTGCTTTACTTGGAGACCAAGGAAGTAGGAGAGCTCACCCATGCTACTTATTTCAAACTTTCAATGCATGAGGTCAGAAAACCACTTGCATAGTTTGGAATCTGTAGACCCAAATATAATATCATCTACATAAATTTGCAGTAACAAAGTTTGATCCTTATGTTGTCTAGTAAATAATGTTTTATCTACAATGCCACTAGAAAATTTATGCTCTAACAAGAAGATTGCTAAGGTCTCATACTAATCTCTTGGAGCTTGCTTTAAACCATAGAGAGCTCTATGCAATTTAAAAACATATTAGGGATGAGTTGGAGAGATGAAACCTGGAGGTTGTTAAACATAAACCTCTTCTTTAAGTTCTCCATTCAGAAAGACACTCTTCACATCCATTTGATAGACTTTGAATTTCTTATAGGCATCATATGCAAGGAAGATCCTGATTGCTTCCAACCTTACAACAAGAGCAAAAGTCTAGTCATAGTCAATCCATTCCTCTTGCCTATAACCTTGAGCAACAAGCCTTACTTTATTCCTTATGATGACACATTGGGCATCCAGCTTGTTTCTATATACCCATTTAGTTCCAATGACTGGGTAGTCTTCGGGTCTTGGAACTAAATATCAAACTCTGCATCTCTCAAATTGATTGAGCTCCTCTTGCATTGCAACAATCCAGTGGGGATCTTGCTCTGTATCTTTAATGGATTGGGGCTCAATTTGAGATATGAAGCAGACTTGCATCAAGTCTTGATTGAGTTGATGACTTGTCTGCACACCAACTGAAATGTCTCCAATCACTTGAGATACAGGGTGATCTCTAAGTGTGAAAAATTTAGTGGGTGGAGTTGGTTGTTCAACAACTAGGGGGATAAATTCCTCTTGTGGAATTTCATTAGCTGTTGGATAGGTTTCAACCACCTCTAAACTTTCTTCTTCACTTTCTTCTTCAACTTGTGGAGAGGGATGTATTGGAACCTCTTGGGTGAGGTTTAGATCATCCAGTCTCTCACACAAGTGAGGTACCTGTAATGTGCTGTTGGTAGAAATTTCTTTCTCCTTATAAGACATGTTAGCTTCATCAAAGGTTACATGAACAGATTCCTCAATTTTTAAATTAGACTTATTGAACACCCTATAAGCTTTGCTGACTTGGGAATATCCTAAAAAAATTCCCTCTACAGTCTTAGCTTCAAACTTTTTAATATATTTCTTGTCATTGTTATGAATATAGCATATGCAACCAAATATTTTAAAATAGGTGATTTTAGGTTTCTTCCCTTTAAGCAATTCATAGGAAGTCTTATTCTTAAGTTTATGTATTAATCTTCTGTTTAGTGCATAGTTTGCTGTGCTCGCAGCCTCTGCCCAAAAAGATAGGGGCATGTAAGCATCTGCAAGTAATGTGCCTGAAGCTTCAATTAAGGTTCTATTCTTCCTTTCAGCAACCCCATTTTTTTGAGGTGTTCTAGGAGCTGAGAAGTAGTGTCTGATACCTTCCTTCCTACAGAACTCTTGCATAATAAAAGACTCAAACTCAGTACTATGATCACTTCTGATCAATGCAACTCGAGTAGAGTACTCAATCTGTATGTTCTTAAGAAAATCTGTAAGAACCTTGAAGTTAATAGACTTAGATCTCAGAAAGAAAACCCAACTGAATCTTGAGAAGTCATCTACAATTACTAGAGTATAAGATTTCCCTCCTAGGCTTTGTACAACAATAGAGCCAAAAAGGTCCATGTGTAGCAAGTACAAGATCCTAGGTGAATCACTCTTATTAACTGATTTAATCTAGATTTTTTGCCTAATTCACAAGCCCTGTAGAGGACTTCCTTCTTGTAGGGACCAGAAGGCAATCCTCTAACAAGATTGTCTTTAGATAGCCTAGCAATGTTTTTCAGATTAACATGACCTAATCTTTTATGTCATAAATCATTCTGATTGCTAATAAGATTAAATAAACAAATATCTGATGTTGCTGATTGAAAATTAACAACATATATGTTGTATTGTCTATTTCCAATTAAAACCGTTTGGTTTTCTTTAGTAGAAATGATACAAGAGCTTGAGTTAAAAGATACCTGATAACCTTCATCACATAGTTGACTTATGGAGATGAGGTTATGTTTCAGTTAACTTACATATGCAACCTTTTTGAAAGTGACTGCTCCAATCTTAACTTCTCTAAAGCCTTCAGTCTGGACATAATCTGAGTCACCAAAGATCACCTTTGGTCCCAGCTTGGACTTATAATTATTTAGGTTGTCCTTACTGCCAGTCATATGCTTGGAGCATCCACTATCTAGATACCATTGTTGATTAAAAGCTGGACAGTTCTTTACATGCAAAGGAAAAGATTAGTGGTTCTTGACCCAGATTACCTTGGGTCCTTCTTTCTTTACATAACTAAAGCTGGAAATGAATGAACATTCAAGTTGGATTTTATATCCTAAAGGGTGATATTTCCTAGGTGGAATGATCCATTGATTAAATTGATTACCATATGTTCTTGGTTGATTATAAGTTTTAGAAGAATTAAAATTTTTGTTATACTGAACTGCATTCGACAAATTGTGGTGAGTTCGTCGACTGAAGTTCGACGAATTGGGATGAGTTTGTCGAACTCCACTCAGAGAATGAAGGTAGTCATTTTGTGAGCCCCAAAATTGTCGATCTTTGGTCGATGAACCATACTGGTTTCGTCGATCGTAGTTCAACGAATAATTATAATATAAATCTACGTTCGGAGTTCGTCGACTGGAGTTCGACGAACTCTACACATTTCATCGTTCTGCGTTCGATGAAATCTGTTGAACATTGTTATTATTTGGATTTTTCTTTTTGTTTTTTCCTTTTCTTATTCTTAGATTTTAGTTCTGCTTGTTTATCACTATTATTATTATCCAACTTTTCCTTTCCTTTTATTGATACAAATTTTATAGGTGTAGTTAGAATAATTTTCTGAATTATTGGGGGTTGGCTTGATGATGTACCTAAGCCCAGTTTGACATTTAATCTAGCATTTACTGTACTTGTGATGTCCATCAACTTGATACTTCTCCCATTTAGGGATTCTTCAAGTTTCCTAGCTTCATCCAATTCAGATTTTAGTGAAATTATTTGCTCTTGAGCTAATGTTAATTTATCTTTAAGTTTAAGGTTTTCTAAAATAAGGTTTTCATGATCAATTAACTTTTCCCTAAGTGATTTTATTTCCTTTTCAGAATTTATCAAATCTATACACATGGATTTAAATTCAATTTTTAAATTATCAGAACTATAATCAAATGAGGATATTACCTAATCAGCTTCAGATTTAGATTCTTCATTGTCAGATTGTTCTTTAGCATCTGATGGGCTGCAAGAGGCATTGATTTCCATGTGGAAGACCTCTCTTGACTTTGCCTCTTCCTCCTCTTAACTGGAGCTGGAGGATGTGGATTCATCTTCTGTGTCACTCCAGATTTCAGCAACAAAGCCCTTCTCCTTCTTTTTGTGCTTGCTGGAGTAAGACCTGCTGTATTGCTGTCTTCTGGAGTCCTCTCTTCTTCTTTCTTTCTTTTGATTTTCAGGACACTCTGAGATGAAGTGTCCTGGTTTCCTGAACCCAAAACACACAATTTCTTTAGTGGGTATTTTATCATACCAGGGCTTATCATCCTGCCTGGATGACTTTCTCCTGAGATCCTTCCTAGCCATCTTGTAGAATGTCTTTGTTAAGAGACTTAGGAGTTCTTCATTTGATGTTGAAGCTTCAGGTTCTTCAGTAGCTTTAAAAGCTATATTCTGCTTCTTTCTTGTTGTTGGATGAGTCCTTTGTTCTGCAGCTTCCTTGCATTTGATCAACTGCTCATATGATTTAAGCTTTCCCAGGAGACATTCTGTGGAAATCTCATTAAGACTTCTAGCTTCCCTGATTGGCCAGATCCTGGAATCCCATGAGCTTGGGAAGTACATAAGGATCTTGTCATTGATCTCAGTGAGAGAGATGTCTTTGTCCAAGGTCTTTAATTCACTGATAATTGAACTCAATCCGTTGTACATGTCACCAACAAATTCTGATTCATCCTTCTTGAAGTTCTCATAATGTGAAATGAGAGTTGATCTTCTATCTTTTCTCTCATCTGCTGAGCCAGCAACCATCTGGTTGAGAGAGTCCCAGATTGCCTTATCAGATGTGCATTCAGCCACCTTTTGGAAGATGCCATCTGACATGGTTTGAGCTAATATGTTCATGGCTTTTGCATCTGCAATCTTTGCCTTCTTCTGTACATATGTCCACTCAGGTGGTTGAATAGTATGAGTGCCTAATGTTGATGCAGATGCTGTTGGTTGAGGAGGACCTGTCAAAATGGAATTGTAGATGTCCTCATCAATTGAATTCATATACATCCTAATTCTTGCCTTCCAAATTGCAAACTTGTTCATATTACAAACTAGAGGTCTGTTGTTTACATAATCCTTGTTTTGTGCCATGCTGTGAACTAAATAGACCTAAGTTCAGATCTAACAGAGGATCTTTTGGTTCAAGGGTTAGCTTGAAAACCAACGGAAATCGCTCTAATACCAATTGAAAGATGGGGTTAGACCTGATTTACTCTAGAAGGGGAGGGGGGTGAATAGAGTAATCTAAAATCTTTTTACTATTTTAAAGATTATCAGAGTAATGAAAATAAGTGTGATACCTGTATTAATAGAGAAGAGATAATCTAAGCTAAACTAATCTAACACAGCATATAGATATATCACATCACAACTACCCTATCACAGCCACAGCAAGAACAACCAGAAAAGTGGCAACCAGACAACAAAAGAAGTTTTATAGTGGTTCCCCAACCTGGGTACATCCACTCTTCTACCACCCTAGTAGGAATCCATTAGCAGGTTTTGATCAGGTGACTGCCACTAATGAGCTTTTTATCAGGTGCTCAAAAACCAAAATAAACTTTTGAAGGGAGTTAATAAACCCTTTTTACAGAGGGGGGAGAGAGATTGATGGTGTCTTCTCTTTCTCTATTCAATAGAGAAGACAAGTGGATTTGCTGTTGTCAAGAACTCCTTTCAATATCACTTGGAGTCTTGCACAGGGTGTAGGTCTTCAGTCTTCAGCATTGAAAAAATGTTGATCCAAGAACTTTTGACTGATATGAATATGTTGTCCTTGAAGAATCCTAAAGTGAAGGTTGAAGAATACTCTTAATTTGTAGTTGATGTTCTTCTTCTTCTTCAACAAGGCAAAAGAGAAAACAAACTATTTTCTGTACAGAAAAGGCTTAGAATGTTTTTGCTGTAGATCTTTTCTGTCTATATATTCCTTGTGTTGTGTGTCCAGACTGTAAAGAAAAACTCTTTTATATCTTTAGTCGATTTCTCCTTTGAATTTTGAATTCCATTGCATTGAATGTTGATTGCCTGGAGAACTAAATACGGCTAGAGAATAATTTCATTAATGAGTTTCACCAACTCTCCCATTAAAAAGAGAAAGTAATTAACCTGATGAAGACCATAATCAATGCTGCCACTAACGGCTATATTCAGAGAATATATGCATTAATTACTCAGGAAAATATTGCTAGATAATACGGAATAAAGACAGAAATTGAGGGAAATTTCTAAGTCTGGAACTGCACAGAAATCGTTGACCAGAGAATAGATTTCGTCGACCTGAGATCAAAGTTCGTCGAGCTAAGAAATCATGTTCGTTGACCAGAGAAAGTTTGTTCGTCATCCTGAGAACCAAGTTTGTCGACCTGATCTCACCTAACTACTTTCTGTGAAAAGCTTCCCAATTCTGTGGTCCAAGTTCGTCGAGCTGATAATATATCTTCTTCGACCTGAGTTCAGAGAAAGTATTCTGGACATAATGTGTTGAAGTTGAACTGCCAGAGTTCGTCGACCTGAGCTCGAATATCGTCGAGATCAACTCAGAGAATTTACTCTGAGTTCATCGTGTGAAGCATGACTTTCATCGAGCTGAGTTCGACTAACGTCGAACTTACTTCCTGAACTTGATTTTCTTCTAAGTCTTGAGTCTTCTGCAATCTTCTGTTGTCTAGTCCATGTAGGGTTGAATCTAAGAACTTAGCCTAAACTCTAGGACACACAAACATGAGCCTGACTATACATGGTGGGTCGATCATCCTAGTTAGTGAACCTAGCCCAAATCCAACTAGGGATCCAACAAAGTTTCATCACTGAATTTTTTGTAACATTTTTGTTCTTCTCCTAAATTTATTATATTTTATTGGTGCATCTAACACCACCAATCTATGTTGTGTTATCAAACTTTCTCCCGGTATGACTTTACAATCCTTACAAATCATTTTATCTATTTTAGGAGTCATAAAATAATCAATTTATGACTTATTTGGTCCGCTTTTAAATGTAATTAAATGTTCTTCTCTCATTGTCAAAAATGAATTTGATACAATTAGATCATGTGCTACAACAAAGTTTAAAATAGTTCATCCTTCTTTATTTTTTCTTCATATCCATATCCTCGATAAACGGTTGTATAATCTATATTTTCTTCCATATATGTCCATTTAAGTCTCCTCCCATGAAAACTTTTCTTTTTGTGAGATTTATCTTATCAAATCATCTAAGTCTTCCTAAATTTTGCTTTAATAACTTCACTTAATCCTACACGTGGCGCGCAAGCACGGATCACATTAATAGTTTCCTTTCTTATGACCAATTTAAGAGCTAAGATTCTATCATCTCTTATACTTATCCCAACAACTTCATCCTTCCAAGTAGTATCCACAATAAAACCTACTCCACTGTTTGTTTTATTTTTTCTTGTGTAATATAATTTAAAACCTGAATTATTTAAAATTTTGGCTTTCTCACCCACCCATCTAGTCTCTTGCAGGCATAGAATATTTATCTTTCTCCTAATCATTATATCCACTACTTCCATCGCTTTTCTCATTAGCATACATATATTCTAACTTCCAACCATAAGTCGATCATAAATCCTACGACATACCTCCCTAGGACATCTAATATGTGAAACTTTTGCCTATTTAACACTACACTAAAGTTCTTTTGGAGGTGCAGTGGTTCTTGCCAAGACCCCACATTCAGACCATATGACGAGTAATCTTGCATACTTAACACTACACTCAAGTCCTAGAGATGTAGAGGTCCTTACCAAGACGCCACATTCAGACCATGCAACACGTTCCTTAAGGGGAACAAACTAGCTTTTGCACAATTTCTCAAATGATCCATATTTGTAAAGGTGACTATATTTTATGCTGACCATCTACCTAACATAACCCTCACCATTCCACTATAATTAACACAATTTTACTACTTGAAGAATAACTAATAAAAATTTCTTCATCACAATTTTCATCAAATTTTTCTAACACATCTTTTGTATTCAAAATAAAATATTTACATCCAAAAACTCTAAAATATGATATATTAGGCTTCTTTTGAAAATTAAGTTCATAATGAGTTAATTTTAAAAATAGACAAAGCATCATATGATTAATAACATAACATGTAGTATTAATAGCTTCAGCCCAAAAAGAGCTAGGTAATTTATGTTCAAATAACATAGTACGAGCTAGTTCTTAAAGAGTTCGATTCTTTCTCTTCACTATACCATTTTGTTGTGGCATGCGAGTAGCGAAAAATTCATGTTTTATTTCTAACTTGGTACAAAAAGAAATAAACCTATTATTCTTAAATTCACTTCTATTATCTGAGCATATGCATTTTATTTTTAAATCAAGTTCATTTTGAATACAAATACATAATTTTGTAAGTTCAAAGAACACATCATGTTTGGAAGATAAGAATATAGTCCAACAAAATCTTGAGTAATAATATATTAAAACAGAATATATTTTCTACCTCTATACTTTGTGTAGTAACTAGACAAAAAAAATTCATATGAATTAATTTAAGTGGTCTAATAGTATAAATAACATTCTTACTCTTAAATGAAAATTTCGAAATTTTCTTTGTTGACATGACGCGTATAAAGAAGATAATTTTTCATCTAATAAAGGTAAACCTTTTATCAACTTATTTTTTAAAAAGTTATACAACTAGTTTAGCACTGGAATGACCAAGACGCATATGCCACAATTCTAATTCTTCATTTTTTGAAATAAAATATTTTAGCATGGAATTTTGAAGATCAGGAAACATTATCATATAAACATTATGCCATCTAGGTTTAGTAAGTACAATTTCATGCGACATTGAATATATAATTTTACACAAGTTTGTAGGTGATTCAAATAAATTTTTTAATCCTTTATCACACAGTTGACTTATATAAATTAAGTTATGTATCAAACCATCAACATAAAAAACATTTGAAATAGTAAAAGAATCATTACCCACTACAATGATGCCCATAATCCTTCCTCTTCCGTTGTTTCCCAAGGCAACTACTCCTTCTTTCTTCATTTCTAGGCTAATGAACTTTCATTTATTTATCGTCACGTGCTTTGAACATCCCGAGTCCAATTCTCACAAATATTCTTTGTCCTTAGCCCGCCAACACACATAGAAAGAAGATGCGAGTAAAGATCTGACTACCCAAGTGATTTCTCCCATAGTATAGGTGGAAGTCTTAGACCCCAAGAATTGTTTATATAAACTATGACCTTTCTTCCTGCAAGAGTCAGTATTGTGTCCAAACCTATTACATTTGGTACACATGATAAAAGAAGATGAAGCCATTTTCAAAATTGATTTTCGACACTTACTGAAAGATGTATTAGCAGTAGGAAAAACATTTTATTTTTAAAATTCACATTTATGGATTTCTCATTATTGCTAGCGATGGCTCCTATCGTCAGGTGATAACTATCAATAATGTAACCCAGCCCAAGCTTAGCAAATCCATGTCACTAATTGACTAAAATCATATCCGGTGAATTTTTGCTAATTTCAAAATTTTTAAGAGCTATATTAAAATCATGAATCCAGGCTTTCAAAGCAGTGCTTTCTATGACTAACATAACACACTGATTTACAAAGGCCTTTTTTCCATATCCTACTTGAGAATGAGAAGATTTAAGAGATATTTATTTCTAAGCCCTTTTTTTCCATAGTAATAATTTCAATATTAGATTGAGACTTAGCAAGAGCTTCTTCTAAATCTTGAACCCTTGACAAAGGAGTGATCGCACTCTTGACATGCTATCCTCTGCTTCCCAAGCACTTTTAATTCAGATGATATTTTTTTATTTTATTTAATTAAAAATTTATTTTTATATTTTAATAAATCAATACCTTCAAACTTTTAACAAAAAATTTACAGGTTTGTAAAAATTCAGAATATAATTCATCGTAAGTAGGAGTTACCTTAGTGTCACTGTGGACGCTGCATTCATCATTAGATGGTGTAGTACTCTTTCCTATCAAGCACCTGTTGGCCTCCCCGTCATTGTCTAAACTTGATCCTCTTTAACTTTCAGATAAGAAATCATCCCAAGTATCCACCTTTGGTACATTCTTCATGTCTTTTTTCTCGTGTCTTTTTTCTTTCTGCTCTTTCAAATATTTCGGGCACTTGCTACGAATGTGTCCAACCTTTCTACAGTAATAACATTTTGGTGGCGGATGTTCCACATCATCTTCATCATTGACATTTTATTTTCCTTTCTTAAAACCCAACTCCTTATAAAGTACTTTTTGAACGAATTTCTCCTCTCCAAATTTCTCATAAATCTTCTTCTTTGGCTCCAGGTTATAGTCTTGTTGTTGAATTTTTAATTCTACCTCATGAGTTTTTAGATTCCCGATGAGACTCTCTATTTGAAAAGTCATTAGATCGTGTGATTCTTAGATGGTGGTCACCTTCGGATTGAACTTCAGGGGAAGCGATCTAAGAATCATCATCTTCATCAACTTCCATCCTGAACATTTCAAATTCTGACTCTAATTGGAACAACGTTGAATCTTTCACTTGCGAAGTACCTTCATGAGTAACTTCAAGTAAATTCCAAATATCGTAATTAGTTTCACAAGCACAAACCCTATTGAAGTCAGTTCTATCTAACACACAAAATAAAGTGTTCATTGCCTTAGCGTTATTTTTGCACCTTCGCTTGTCAGAATCGTCTCATTTATCTTTTCTTTTTCTATAGTAACACTTCTAACTACCATTGTAGGTGGAGTATAACATTGTTCTACCATTCCCCAGACATCAATATCTAACACAATGAGAAAACATTATATTCAAGTTTTCCATGATTGTAGTCAACGTTAGCGAATTAGGGAGGTCTACTAATACCTTGCACCTTAGAAAAAGTTGATCATTATGCATCATTAATCTCGAAGGTAAAACTATTTTGGAGTAACCATGCTTTGATACCAAGTGTTGGATCTTGAGATGCTCTTAGAGGGGGGGGGGGTGGTGAATAAGGGAAAATAACAATTTTTACCAAAATATTTAACTTAGCAAAATAATTATGAAACTTAAGCAGATTTTCACGCAACCAAAAATATGAAACTAATTCTTAAAAATATTATGGAAAAATTAAATAAACTTTTTATTTCATAAATAATAAAGAACAATAACTATGATTTCAATAGAGCTTGAATTTATTCTACAAGTGAAAATCTTATTTTGTGATTTCACTGGTCCTTATCCCAAGGACAGGTCAATTATAGCTTATCTTTCAATAGATACAGCCTCTAGCCTCCCCCTAGATCTCTCCACGACCTAATTACTGCACACAAGACAACAATTTCCCTTAAACTGCACAAGAGCCTAGTCACCACTCACATGTTGACAAATTCTCTACCGATTATAAAGTACAAAGAAAAGATTACAAAAAGTAGAATGAAAATAAAATCTCCCCTGGTCTTGAGCGCTGAAAAAGACGATGAATCCTCACCAAGATCTTCGGAGTTGAAATACACGAACGGTCTCTTCTTCACTGCTGAATGTTCTTCGGCACATAGGAGTTTGTTTCAGGTTTCTAGAGTTATCTGGCTGTAGATGCAGGAGAATGAAGGCTCATGGTGGCATATAACAGAAATTTCCTGAAATCCAGCTTATTTATAATTTCCGCGCTATCGTCCAACGATAGGTAGTTATCGCATGCAATATCTCCTCCAACTGCTACATGACTCCCTCTATAATAACTGCCTGGAATATGGAGAATGTGTTCAATCATGTGGCTATCAAGTTGTGATATTTAGATATTTCCTAGTGATAACATTGAATAATGTGTATCATGTCTGATCATGTGGAGCGTGGCCCACATAATTGATGACATCATCATGCTATCACCTGAAGATAGTAAGTTATCTCCAGCAATATCTCTGGCTTTCAAAAAATACAGCTTGGCTCGAAAGAAAATCATATGGGTATTTTACTTGTGATACATGCACATTATAATTGTAACACCTCCGTTCGTCACATGAAATATAATAGAGGGCCCTGCCGGGGCCCCACATCATATTCCATAAACAGGCAATGAGATTACATGTTAATATCAAAAGACTACTCACACCCTAACTCAGAGCATTCTAGTGGAAGCTTTAAGCTTGCATGAACTCATACCAATTGAATGTCCACTATATATAAACCACAACATTTATATATATACCAGGAATGTCACTTACAAATACATAAAAATTATGGCCTTAAGGCCTCACAGTTACATTTCATAAGTGTGGTTTACAAAGATCGGCGCGCAGGCCCGTCACACATGAAAACAGTAAAATTTCTTCGCTCGGCCTTCGAGGGCTAGCACAGGAGCAAGGGCTTCAGCCCGCTATTTCCCGCTTGGCTCTCCAACACCTGCACAAAGACAATCCACGATGAGGATGGCAAACAAGGCAACGGTCAGCATTAAGCTGACCAATTTATAACGACCCTATCCCTTTTCGGGGCAGTAGCATTCCTACCTTGCAGGCATAGCATTTTCGCAAGCAGGTATATCACAAGAACGTGCACTCACGCACAGTTCAATACATCACAAACAAATGCCTCAACGGCCAAACATTCCGTTCAGAGGTCCCAGACATAATAGTTAACTTTGAGCATGCATAGTCTCTATGGCCCCCGACCTGATACTTTAGTCTCGACGGCGTATATCCGAAGACTATCATTATGCGATCCTAACAAATGCCAATAACCTAGGCACTCAAGTTAGACAATCATAACACAGACACAATTCAGCCTTTGCCCGATGCTCAAATCATCAAATCAATGTCTATTCTGATGCGGGTTGGCTTCCCCTTATCCTTTCGGCTCACTTGCCTTTAGGATCTTGCAGCTCACAGATTTGCCTAACAGTCTCCCAGAGACAGGCTTTTCAATCAAAAGGGAGTTATTGCGAGCATTCATCATGATCGCTTGGAGGGACCAATAAAAGTTCTTTTTCTATGCCCAAACTCAACCTAAAACCCTGTAACATCCCGTAGTGCCAGAAACACAGGTCTTTTCATAGCACATAGCACAAATAACTCACCAAGAGCTATCGCCGTTGGCGATACTCACTATCGCCCGATGATATCCAACTGGTCTTAAAACTGTGGAATTTCGAGGGTATTTTCCTATAGTGCAACTCCAATACTTCCTGCTACTTTCAGTTCACAAGTACAACCCCACAGACCCCCATAAACTACTCGTTTATACTCGAAGTGTTCTCCGACATGCTAAATAAACATCACCAATCCAGACCAACCTGTCCAGATGGGCTTCACACTGCATGTCTATTCTGTACTACATATTTCCAGATCTATATGCAAGACTCACTGGGGATTCATGAATCGACCAAAGGAATTCCCTCGATTCTCCACCTTTTGGTGGGGGATTAGATGCATATGCCAAAATAAGGAATTCATTTGTCCAAGAAGGAAGATCGTGACCCTTGTAGTTTTCTTTGGAGCCATGACCTTGTTCTTTGATCCAAATGGAATTGATTGTCACAGATTCCTCTCCACGAATCTAGCGTCGACTTGTGATTTCAACAACAAACACACCTGGGATCGATTCCCCTCTTAAGCTCCTGGACTTTTCCTCCTCTTCCCTCTCCAGAACTAAGAAAGTGATTGTGTGAGATAAAATGAGAATGAAATCTCAAGTCCAGCCTTTATCTGAAAGCTACCTCCGTGCGATAACCCCTACCACCGCGCAGTATCATAATCGGTGACCGCTTTTACTAGCATATACCGCTATCCAGATATATCTCCCCGCGATAACTCTCTATCGCCACGTGATAACACACTCAATACATCGTTGACAATGTTGAAAGCGCTGAGTGGTCTTACCAAAGGCATTTAGTGCTACCGCGGAGCGCTAGCTTCCCATCTCCAGGCGGTAACAACCCGAGCCCTGGGTTTTTTAATTCACCGAGCTATCGCCAATGATAAGCCTATCACCGCGCGATAACCTCTAATGACCACTTCTCATATTTTGGGGTGTTACAACCCTCCCATCCTTACAAAAATTTCTTCCCGAAATTGTACGCATCTATAAGGAAAACCAGTAACTAATATGTTACAACATATTTTCCTTCCACAAAATAATGTTACAACACTTTACAAATAACTCGGGATATTCTTCGCGCATGGTTTGCTCTCCCACCCATGTCAGCTTTTAACGACCATAGTTGTCCCAACGGACCTTCACCATCCTGATTGTGTTATTTCACAGTTGCTTGATCTCCGTATCCTCGATCCAAATGGGCTTAACCTTCATAGTTATCCCATGAAAGATCGGTACTAGATCATTTGCAATCACTTGTGTCGGCTCTTTCACAACCTTTCATAGCACCGATATGTGAAACACATCGTGCAAGCCACTTAGTTCTGCTGAAAGAGCTTACCGATAGATAGCTTATCCAACTCGTTCAACCACTTCAAATGAACCAAGATACCTCAGACTCAACTTTTTAAAGTGCTGAATCCTGGACACTCCTTTTAATGGCTTGATCTTCAAGTACACCCCATCGCCAATCGCAAACTCCTACTTGGCGTTATAGTACGTCGCTTGCCTATCTTGGGCTATCAATAGCCGCTCTCGTATAGTACATATGGTCGAATTTTCATCTTCTACCTCCTTATGATTATATAGCTTTGACTCGCCTATTTCCTCCAAAGCTAACGATGTACAACACTTCCTACCATATAAAGCTTCAAATTGCGCCATTTGTATGCTAGCTCGATAGCTATTATTATAGGCTAACTCAATCATATAGAGATGGTCCTCCCACCTCTTCCTGAAATCAAGAGCGCACATATGAAACATATTCTCCATTGTTCTGTTGGTCCTTTTGGTCTGACCATCCGTTTGCGGATGAAAGGCCATACTGAACTTTAACATGGTACCCAATAGTTGGTGGATTAGCCTCCAATCACTTGAAGTAAAACACCCATCTCGGTCATTGACGGTGCTACGAGACACGTCGTGCAATTGTATGATATTATTCACGTATAACTTAGCCAATTTTTCCACTAAATCATCCTTGCTATTAGGTATGAAGTGCGACACTTTAGTTAAAGTTCAGTATGGCCTTTCAGAGGTGGAGTTACCACATGGCCCACCTGGCTCAGAGGTGGGGTTACCACATGTCCACGGTTGCCTGACTCACCGGAACCACACAGGTAAAAGGGAAAAATCAGGATTTAATTGCGCCCCAAGTCTTGAACCCGTGACCTCCTCTGATACCAATCGCAAGAGGAGGTCATGGGTTCAAGACTGGGGGGGGGGCGCTATTAAATCCTGATTTTTCCCTTCTACCTGTGTGGGTCCGGTGGGTCAGGCAACTGTGGACATGTGGTAATCCCACCTCTGAGCCAGGTGGGCATGTGGTAACTCCACCTCTGAGCCGACGGGTTGTGCTGGACGCCGGGGGGGGGATTGTTGGGTCCAGCGTTCCTTGACTTGACCTGTGGCGCTTTGGTACTTATTTAAGAAATTAAGTAGCGCCCTCTCCAACAGTTCGGGCTTTTGGTGCAGTTGGGTATGCGCTTGATCGTTAAGAACCAGGACCTAAGGTAATCTGAGTCCAGAACTCCTAACATCTTCTTGCAGGAAAAAGATACATTTCCAGCCAATATAGAGGACAATTCCATGGCTGAACAGAGAGGCTGTTAAAGTTATGATCCTAATCAGATTTGGGCAAGGCAAAGTGATTTCATGGCAATTCAAGCAGGAACACTATCTACTCAAATCTTTGCCCTCTCTACTGCCCCCATCTTCATTTAGGGGCCTGGATCCAGTGCTTACTACAACCAGGCAGGGGGAGATTGTTGGAACCCAAGGTTGGATTTGGGTAAGGATCACTATTAGGGTTTATTAGATTGACCCAAAATGTATAGTCATGGGTCATAGGATTATTTCCAGGTTTGGTCATTCAGAAAAATTCCAGAGAAGTTCAGATTTGAAGTTCAGAAAATTGCTGGAAGAAAATCTCTGAACTCGGTTCAACTATCTCCGAGCGGAGATCAACTATCTCTGAACCCAGTTTGAAGAAGCTTTAAAATTCAGATGCAGTTCAAAATCTCTGAACTCAGCTCAACGATCTCCGAGCTGAGATCAACTATCTCCGAACCCAGTTTGAAGAAGCTTTAAAATTTAGTTTTGGCGTTTCCTATGCCGTTTTCAGACTTTCTTATTTATAGTTGGCAGATTTAATTAAGGCTTAACTGCAGGCATTTATAGCTCTCAGATTTAATGCTATCAAATATAGCCGTTTGAATGACAGTATAAAATATGGCTTATTACAGAGATTAAATGCCAATTGATTTCTCAAGACATATTTCATTCTCGGGAATTGATTTAGCCATTCCAAGATAGAAAGAATTCAAATGCTTGAATTCTTCAGGCATTAAATATACAGATATTATATCTTACAGACAAAATAAGAAGAGTAATACAGCACTCGACAGAATAGAAGAGATAGAGAGAGAATATTCAAGAAGGCTTTTTCTCTCAACAAAGAAGAACTTAGCTACAAGTTTTTCTTACAGCAAATCAACATAATCTTCTTCATCTGCTCCAGGCTTTCAAGAGACAATCAATTCATATCAGTCTAAAAGCTTGTTGGAGAGCAACATCAACTTGAAGGCCTACACGCTGAAGCAAAGCTTCCACTCCTGAACTATTCTACATCTCAGGGGGAGCTTTGACAACATCATTGAATCCACATAGTCTTCTCATTTGTGATTGAGAAAAGAAGACTTTCTTCACTCTCTCATCCCCACATCTGTAAAGGGTTTTTCAAACTCCCTTCAAAAGTTTGTGATTGGTTTCTGAGACCTTATCAAAACTCAGTGGTGGCAAGACACCTGATCAAAAAATCTGGTTTGGTTTTTGAGCACCTTATCAAAAGCTCATTGGTGCCCAGGACACCTGATCAACTCATCCTGCAGTGGATTCCTACCAGGGTGGTAGAAGAGTGGATGTACCCAAGTTTAGGGGAACCACTATAAATTCTTGTGTCGTATGTGTGTTTGCTTTTCCTTCTTTATCTTTGTGCTGTGACTTTTTACATTAACTCTAGTTTAGAAGAAAGTTAAGATCTAACTGCTCACTTTCAATTGGTATCAAAGCGAGGTTGGTTAAAAATACCACATCTTCCAGGTTGGTTTATAATACCACACCTTAGTGGTTGTACAGGCTAACACCTGAACCAAAACGATATGATAGATCTTAAATTTCTTGAGAGTTTTTCATGGCACAAAATGAAGAATGTTCAAGCACTGGACCTCCTAAGTGCAATCTGGATAAGCTTACACTATGGAAGACAAGGATTAGGCTTTTTATGAACTCTATTGATGAAGCCATTTTCAATTCTATTTTGACAGGTCCTTATCAACCATTGGAAACAACAAGCATAAATGCTGCTCCATCACCTCAATGGGCAGAAGCTCAAAAATTACTAAAGATTGCTAATGCAAGAGCAATGGACATCCTTGCTCAATCAATGTCTGATGACATTTTTGAAAGAGTTATTGAATGTACTTCAGCAAAAGACATCTGGGACTCCCTCACAGCAATGTCTGCTGGATCAACAAAAGAAAAAACATTAAATACTGAATCATGGAGTGACTCTGAAGCTTCATCCTGTACAACTGAAGATGAAGAAGAGTCAAGAGCAAGAGAGTTTTGCCTAATGGCAATAAATGCTTCATGCAGCAGATATGATGAAGAATCAGTCTCTGATGAAGAATCAGAATGGGAATCAGAAGAGGATCAGGTTATCTCTTCCCTTGATTTTGACAACATAACCGAATTTTTACCAAAACAAATTAAAAAATTTCAGAAAATTTATGTTCAACATAGTTCATCGAACGGAGCTCGACGAAAACTACACTCTTCGTCGAACTCAGGTCGACGATCTCTGAACAGAGATTTCTGGTCAGAAAATCATGATCGACGAATTAAATACCCTTTGTCGAACCGAGAACGACGAACGTCGAACTCAGATCGACGAAAATATTTTTCGTCGAACTCAGAATTTCAAAACAGAAATTTTTATTCTTTTATTTCAAATTATTATTGTGAAAGAAAAATAGGACCCAAGGTAATCTGGGTCCAGAACTCCTAACCTCTCTTTTCAGGAAATGCAGAGGATACAGCAGTAGCTGTATAGGGGGAGATTGTCAATTTTATGTGTAAAGAAAATTTCTTATTAGGATTATCTAGTAATTTTTTTTCATGTATTTTATATCTCAAAGTACCCTTGTACATCTACTGAAAAACATTTAAATCAGGCAGATTATTTTTGCTTTATGTTTTATTTTATTTGAATAGTGTCCTCACCCAAATAGGGGGATATTGTTGAAACCCAAGGTTGGATTTCGGTAAGGATCACTATTAGGGTTTATTAGATTGACCCAAAATGTATAGTCATGGGTCATAGGATTATTTCCAGGTTTGGTCATTCAGAAAAATTCCAGAGAAGTTCAGATTTGAAGTTCAGAAAATTGCTGGAAGAAAATCTCTGAACTCAGTTCAACTATCTCTGAGCGGAGATCAACGATCTCTGAACCCAGTTTGAAGAAGCTTTAAAATTCAGATGCAGTTCAAAATCTCTGAACTCAGCTCAACGATCTCCGAGCTGAGATCAACTATCTCCGAACCCAGTTTGAAGAAGCTTTAAAATTTAGTTTGGCGATTTCCTATGCCGTTTTTCAGACCTTCTTATTTACAGCTGGCAGATTTAATTAAGGCTTAACTGCAGGCATTTATAGCTCTCAGATTTAATGCTATCAAATATAGCCGTTTGAATGACAATATAAAATATGGCTTATTACAGAGATTAAATGTCAATTGATTTCTCAAGACATATTCCATTCTCGGGAATTGATTTAGCCATTCCAAGATAGAAAGAATTCAAATGCTTGAATTCTTCAGGCATTAAATATACAGATATTATATCTTACAGACAAAATAAGAAGAGTAATACAGCACTCGAAAGAATAGAAGAGATAGAGAGAGAATATTCAAGAAGGCTTTTTATCTCAACAAAGAAGAACTTAGCTACAAGTTTTTTCTTACAACAAATCAACATCATCTTCTTCATCTGCTCCAGGCTTTCAAGAGACAATCAATTCATATCAGTCTAAAAGCTTGTTGGAGAGCAACATCAACTTGAAGGCCTACACCCTGAAGCAAAGCTTCCACTCCTGAACTATTATACATCTCAGGGGGAGCTTTGACAACATCACTGAATCCACATAGTCTTCTCATTGTGATTGAGAAAAGAAGACTTTCTTCACTCTCTCATCCTCACCTTTGTAAAGGGTTTTTCAAACTCCCTTCAAAAGTTTGTGATTGGTTTCTGAGACCTTATCAAAAATCAATGGTGGCAAGACACCTGATCAAAAAATCTGGTTTAGTTTTTGAGCACCTTATCAAAAGCTCATTGGTGCCCAGGACACCTGATCAACTCATCCTGCAGTGGATTCCTACCAGGGTGGTAGAAGAGTGGATGTACCCAAGTTTAGGGGAACCACTATAAATTCTTGTGTCGTATGTGTGCTTGATTTTCCTTCTTTATCTTTGTGCTGTGACTTTTTACATTAACTCTAGTTTAGAAGAAAGTTAAGATCTAACTGCTCACTTTCAGAGATGCTTGTAAATGAAGCTGCAGCAATTCAAGCAATAGCAGTAGCAGATGAGCCAAATCATAATGATACAGTTTTGGGGCAAGGTTCAACATCAGCAACAGCAACAGTAGAAGCAAATGCTCCAGTTTTTTTATTGCCAAATATTTTATTTTTATGTAGATAGTGTCTTCACCCAAATAGGAGGAGATTGTTGGAACCCCAGTCTTGATTTTGGCAAGGATCACTATCAGGTTTATTTGTTGTTTATGTAATAATTAATGTAAATAGTGTCCTCACCCAAATATGGGGAGATTGTTGGAACCCTAGTTCTGATTTGGGTAAGGATCACTATTAGGTTTGCTTACACTGACCCAAAATGTATTGTCAGGGTCATAGGTTTATTTCTTTAGTCTAGGCCAAGAGTCAACATTACATGGATCATCCTACAACAGCCTGTCAGAGACTCAAGCAGTTGTGTCGACACAGACAATATCAGTCGACACACAGAAAGGTTGTGTCGACACCCCGCAGAACTGTGTCGACACACAGATAAGCTGTGTAGACACCAGTAGCAGAATTGTGTCGACAAACAAAAAAGCTGTGTCGACACCCAGAAGATTTGTGTCGACACACAGACTATTAGTCGACACAGATAATATTAGTCAACAGTATAAGTCGACACCAGAAGGACTTGTGTCGACACTAAGGACCATCTGTCGACACAGTTCACTGAAGCTGTTTCAGAAGGACAAGTCAAATTCTCAGGTCGACAAACCAAGTTCTCAGGTCGACGATTTCTGGCTTCTTCAGTATGTCATTCCAGAAAATATTCTAAGTCCAGAAACAGTTATCAGCTCGACAAATTTCAGACAGAGATGGCAAAGTTTTTGAAGCATGTAAATCTGTTATCAGCTCGACGATCATGGAACTCAGTTCGACGAACAGAAGCCGTCTGGTCGACGATTAAAACATCTAAGCTCGATGAACTGTGGACTCAGTTCGACGAATACTGCTAATTGTTCGACGATTCCAGACTTGGTTATTTCCGGCTTTCTGTCCCCACTCTAGTGCGTTAATTCCTGAGTAATTAATGCTCTAACATTCTCTGAATGTATCCATTAGAAGAAGCATTAATTATGATCTTCTCCAGGATTATTGCCTTCCATTTTTCCAAGGGACAGTTGGGGAAATAATTCAATGCAAAATATTTTCAGGCCGTCAGCATTGAATGCAGTAAACAAATTCAAATTGTTTGAACAGAATAGATAGAACAGACAGAATATACAACAGACACAGAGAATACGAAGAAGGATAGAACGTCAGAGAAAAGGCTATTACACAAGGAGGAACTCTGCATCAATCAGATATTCATCAGAGTTCTTCATCTGCTCCAAGCATTCAAGAGACAACTAATCAATATCAGTCTAAAAGCTTTCTGGAGACATCATCACTGTGAAGGACTATCACCCTGTGCAAAGCTTCCCAGCCGGAACCCTTTTTCATCTCAGGCGGAGCTTTGACAACATCATTGAATCCACAAGTCTTCTCATTGTTGTTTGAGAAAAGAGAAGACAAATTCATCTCTCCCCCCACCTCTGTAAAGGGTTATTACTCCCTTCAAAAGTGAACTCTTGGTGATAGGGAACCTGATCAAAAACCTACTTGGTGATAGGGCACCTGATCAAAACCTATTGGTTTTTAGGCACCTGATCAAAAGCCTAAAGGGTTTCTAGATCTACCTGAAGCAGATCTTGTGGTGATAGGGCACCTGATCAAAAACCTAAGTGGATTCCTACCACGGTGGTAGAAGAGTGGATTTACCCAGGTTGGGGAACCACTATAATATTCTTGTGTCGTCTGGTTGTCCCTTTTCTCTTGTTCTTGCTGTGCTTGTGACTTTAGGACTGCTGTTGGGTATCAAGATATTCGGAAGGGAATATCCTCATCCTGGAAACAACTCGAAAGGAAATTTTTGGCCAAATTCCGACAACCGATGCTAGCAATAGACAATTACAAGGAGCTAATCACCTTCACCCAAAGAAATGAATAGACCTTGTTCGATACATGGGAGCGTTTCCAGTCCCTGCGAAGGGAATGCTGTAGAGTGGAAATGTCAGACATCCTCCTAATCCAAACTTTCTACTTCGGCATCGCAGACAGATTCCGGCGATTACTTGACATCGCAGCTAGTGGAACCATGTTTAACAAATCCAGTGAGGATGCTTGGGAAGTTATAGACAACATTGCCCAAACTAGTAGGCATTGGAACTATCCGCCTTCTCCCGACTTTCCGGTAGAGATAAATTCAGTAGTCTCTGATGAAGCCACCGACCACAATCTCTCGTCAAAGACAGAGCAATTTTTTTCTTACGCGTGCAAAATGATGGAGATGTTCAATGACCAAGCCACCACCATTCAGCGCCTACAAACCACCATAGGGATTCTCACGGAAACGTTACTATGTTCAGTCAATCAGAAACAGGAAACAGTACATACTATGAGATTGAGAAGCGGAAAAAGCCTAGAGAGGGCCTTGCCTCCTGACCCTCCCACACAATCACTCCGCGAGCCCATCGTCGATTTGATAAAGGAACCCCCATCCTCAACTACCGCATAAGAACCCATGGCAGTACTACAACCTGTGAAGAACGCCGTGAAGCCGCCATTTCCCCACCGACTGCAAAACAAAAAGGCTGAAAAACAATTTCATAAATTCCTCGAGATCATGAAAGGAGTGCAAATAAGTATACCTCTGACAGAAGCTATCACTCAGATCCCAGGATATTCCAAGTTCCTAAAGAAACTCATCACACGGCGTAAATCTTTAGAAGGACTGAAAACGATCAATCTCACTGAAGAATGCTCAACTCTCCTCGCCAACTATTCCCCAACCAAACGAAGAGATCCGGGCAGTTTTACCATTCCCTGCAGAATTGGCCTCCACCGATTCGGACGCGCATTATGTGATTTGGGAGCTTCAATAAATCTAATGCCGCTCTCCGTCTTCCGCGAGCTAGGAGTTGGGATTCTACAGCCCACCCACCTGAGGTTGCAATTAGCTGACAGATCGGTAAAACAACTAGCCGGAATAGTCGAAGATCTTACTGTCATGGTCAACAACCTCGCCTTCCCAGCAGATTTCGTCATTCTTGACATGATGGCCGATCCCAAAGTGCCTATAATACTAGGACGGCCCTTCCTTTCCACGGCCCCTGCCATTATCAATGTTGACCAAGGAGAGCTCACCCTAAGCCTGGGGGACGAAACGATTTCTTTCAACGTCCACAAACCTTCCCAACATCTCAGAATCACTAATTATGACGAAGCAGATTTGATCGACGAACCGGACTTGTACGGCGAAATGATTCTTGACCCAGCCGAGCCAGTGTGGGAAGAGGAGGATGCCACTAATGTCCCGAGAACCCCGCATCCAACCAAAGAACCTTTCATCACATCTACCATCACAACCACTGCCACAACTCTGAAGCCACTGCCTGAATCCCTGAAATACGCTTTCTTAGAGGAAGGCACAGCGTGCCCAGTCATTATCTCTACATCTCTCTCCGTCGACAACGAACTCGCCTTGGTTAATGTCTTAAAGAAATACAAAAATGTGTTTGGACGTTCATTAGCCGACATAAAAGGGATCAGCCCGGCGTTTTGCATGCACAAGATTCTGCTTGAAGATCAATACAAGTCGTTGGCACAACCTCGAAGGCGACTGAACACCAAGATGCATGAAGTGGTACATGCCGAAGTAATAAAATTGCTTGATGCGGGTATCATTTACCCATCAGCGACAGCAAATGGGTCAGCCCAGTGCAAGTGGTGCCCAAAATGGGCGGGATTACAGTGGTGGCCAACGAAAAGAATGAATTATTACCCACCCGCGTGGTCACCGGGTGGAGAGTCTGCATAGACTACCGGAAACTAAATGAGGCCACCCGCAAAGATCATTTCCCGCTACCCTTCATCGACCAAATGCTGGAAAAATTGGCCGGTCATGAATACTATTGTTTCCTCGACGGGTACTCAGGATACAATCAAATCACAGTTGACCCTGATGACCAAGACAAAACGACATTTACATGCCCTTCCGACACCTTCGCATTCAGGAGAATGCCATTCAGATTGTGCAACGGCCCAACAACCTTCCAGCGATGCGTGATTGCCATCTTCGGTGACATGATTGGAGACTTTCTCGAAGTCTTCATGGACGATTTTTCCCTTTTCGGTAACAACTTCGATTCCTGCCTTGTGAATCTAGACAAAGCTCTGAAGCGTTGTGAGGATACAAACCTTGTCTTAAATTGGGAAAAATGCCATTTCATGGTTCGCAAGGGCATTGTCTTAGGCCACAAAGTCTCTCACAGGGGGCTTGAAGTCGACCAAGCAAAAGTCAGTATCATCAAAAATCTTCCTCCTCCATCTTCCGCCAAGGGGATCCGCAGCTTCTTGGGACATGCCGGTTTCTACAAAAGATTCATCAGTGATTTCTCCTCCATATCCAAGCCCCTCACAAATTTGCTGGCCAAGGACATCCCGTTTGACTTCGAAAAAAATGTATGCAGGCCTTCAAGACTCTCAAAGATCGACTCATCTCCGCTCCAATCTTGGTGGCACCAGATTGGACTTTGCCTTTCGAAGTCATGTGCGACGCAAGCGATGTTGTAGTCGGAGCAGTGCTCGGTCAAAGGAAAAAAAGTCTTTCATACTATCTCCTACGCCAGCCGGACTCTCAACGATGCTCAACTGAACTATACCACTACGAAAAAGGAGCTATTGGCAGTGATCTTCGCTTTCGAAAAATTCCATTCATACCTAGTGTTAACTAAGGATATTGTGTACACTGACCATGTCGCACTAAGGTATTTATTCAAAAAAAAAAGACGCCAAGCCCCGACTAATCCGTTGGATTCTTCTTCTACAGGAATATGACATCGAGATCCGAGATAAGAAAGGGGTCGAAAACGTCATCGCCGATCACCTATCAAGATTGGAGAGCAACACCGCAGGAGTTGTACCCATCTGCAACCGCAACGAGATTGCCGACTGCTTCCCGGATGAAAAATTATTCACCATCTGTTCGCTCACTCCGACAATCCCGTGGTACACAGATATGGCCAACTACCTCGCTTGCAAATCTGTCTCCCCTCACCTGTCATCGCAGCAAAAGCAAAAACTACCGTCTGACGCCAAATATTATTTCTGGGAAGACCCGTTACTATTCCGTACTTGCAACGACAGCATCATCCGGCGTTGTGTACCCGAGACCGAATTTCAATCTGTCTTAACACACTGCCACGATCGGGAGGCCGACAGTCATTTCGGCGCCGCCCGAACAGCACGCAAGATACTGCAATGTGGCCTATTTTGGCGAACCTTTTTAGAGACACACAAGCTTACGTCGCAAAATGCAATGAATGCCAAAGGACAGGGAATATCTCCAAGAGGGATGAAATGCCTCTCAATAATATGCTCGTCTGCGAACCATTCGACGTTTGGGGAATTGACTTCATGGGACCCTTCCCAATGTCGCATGGAAAACTCTATATTATTGTCGCAGTAGACTATGTTTCCAAATGGGTCGAAGCCGAGGCTGTCGCAGCAAATGATGCCCGCACCATTTTGAATTTCATACACAAGGACATTTTCTCTCGATTCGGCGCCCCGCGCACCATCATCAGCGACGGCGGGAGCCATTTTTGCAACAAGTCGTTCTTGCAACTCATGAAGAAATTTGGAGTCCACCACAAAATCCCTCTTGCCTACCATCCCCAAACCTGTGGGCAAGTCGAGGTCTCCAATCGCGAGCTCAAAAGAATCATCGAAAAATCCATCCATTCCAACCGAAAATAGTGGGCCAAAAAGGTCGACGACGCCTTATGGGCGTACGGAACCGCCTTCAAAACCCCTATCGGTATGACCCCTTTTCAACTCGTCTACGGAAAAGCTTGCCACTTACCAGTCGAGCTGGAACACAAAGCGCTATGGGCAACCAAATTGCTAAACATGGACATCGAAGCCGCAGCCGATAAGCGCCGCACTCAACTGAATGAATTAGAGGAGCTCCGGCATTTTGCATACGAAAATGCACGGATATACAAAGAAAGAACAAAAAAATGGCATGACTGTCACATCATCCCCAAAGACTTCCAACCAGGCGACCAAGTCCTGCTGTACAATTCCCGCCTCCGCTTATTTCCCGGCAAACTCAAATCGTGGTGGAGCGGCCCTTTCACAGTGATCAGAGTCTCCCATTTTGGCGCCATCGAAATAGTCGGGAAAAGCGGAGACAATTTCAAAGTCAATGGGCACCGATTAAAATTATATGATGGCGGCGCAACCACCGGCGAGTCTCAAAGCGTGCAGCTCGCCGACCCCACGCAAAGCAATAGTGCACTCCTTGATTGACAATGAGCTCACCACAGAGCTAGTCTACCACGCCTTCTGTTTCTTTTCTTTTGTTTATATTTTCTGAGCAAGACAGCTACTATATTTTTGTGAGCGCCCATCTGGGAGCCGACTGTTGTCTTTTCTTTTTTTTTATGTATCGACTTTCTATTTGAACTGCTAATACAGGTATTTGGTCCACCTTAAGGAAGGTAAACAAAAGGGCTTTCGGGAGACAACCCAAGTTGGAACGTTTGGTCCTATGCTGTGTTTTGAGTTCTGTTTATTTCTTCATATATATATTTGTCAATATTTTGTTTGGCTGGCATCCTTTAATCGCAGGTGCAGGAATATTTGAGGCGCGGCAACTTGGCCGCACTTGGACATCTCATTGCACGATTGGTATGCTCAATTTTGAGCATAGGTACTTCCGACCCGAGCTATTTATCCTATTTGGAATGCTTATTTTTACTCGTTGTCAACTTTAAGTCTTGGGGGGGGGGGGAAGTATGCCTGTGGTCACTACACCACACTTTCTGTTGCATACCAGTTTCTTGTTTACTTATTTCTTGCTTTTTGTTGCACACACTGAATCACCCACACGAGTGCGCTCTTACCCACGCGCACAACCCGAGTCAAATTTATTGCTTTTGCGTAAACTTTAAAATAGTGGTAATGGCTTAGGATTTTAGGATTGAGTAGTTCGAAACTCATGCAGTGCTCCTAATCAAATACTCATGGTTTGTGTAGAGTTAGGATAAAACTAATTTTTCTTTATGCTCGTAGATTTATTATTTTCTGCACACGTAAATATTGTTTGTGCTGCTCAAAATCTGAATATGGGATAATCGAACGAAAGTGTAGGAATGTGTGTAGCCACCACTAGACTCATATTGCTCGAGTCGGGCGGAAGGATCATCTTTCTCGGTGGCTAAGAACTTGCCCTAAGCTACTCTCGAAGCATTGGTGCACAGTTAGTTAAGCGTGAGCATGACGTAGGCCTACATTTTGGCTAGTTTGAGCCTTGTTTAGCCGTTCCTACCTGTTAACCATTGCATGCCAAATTTGTGCCTACCCTTCCTTTGATCCAGCTCCACTCACTTTCACCAAGGCCTGAAGCTAAACCCACCTTCGCAATCAAATGCTTGAGTTGATTTGTATATACTGTTTTGCCGAGGTTGTGATAAGTGGACATTGTTTTTGGGGGTGCTGAATTTATTCCCGTTTTGATTGCTCCATTTGGGGATTGCTCGCGCAGAAAAGAAAACAATAATTTACGAAAATAAAAAGCTGATTCGCGCAAAAGAGAAAAACAAAATATATGAAAGAATTGCTTTGAGATTTCGATCCCCATCCTCTTTATTGAATTTGGTCGGGTTCAGCCGTGTTCACACCCGGATTTCAAGCTAAGTCTGGGGGCGTGTGCCCCATTCATTTCTAAGTGGCTGTTTTGGTTTGGGTTGTTTTCGCTTGCTTTGGTTGCATAGAGCCTTCATGTTTATCTTTGACTACCAAGTCGTCGCCTAAGCCCCATTTCCTCCTACAAGTCCTACTGATTCACGCTTGAGTCTAACCCGCGCCGTGGAGAGAGTGTGAACGTGCAAGCGTATGGTCCCTGACATTGTTGGATTCCTTTGGAGGTGATCCTGAGTCCCGAACTTTGGCAATGCTCACCTTAGTGGCCTGCCTACTTTCTTCCTGCACATGATCGCAAGATTCTCCAGAATTCTAATTTTGAGCAATTACAATATTTCTTTACGTCTGTCGAATAGTTTAAACAACGTTGTATAATTTAAAAGTTTTTCTATTATATCTTCTATACCCATGATATATTTGATTTCTCGTCTTACTTCTTTTTGAAATTTCTGAGCCAGTTAGCTATCTTCGAGTCCACGGAGTAATGATTTGCTCGGGACGTGCAAATGGTTAAGTCTGGGGGTGTGATGAGTCCACATTTTACACTGATTTTTGGACTCATCTGGGCTAGTTTTATCGTCTTAGCACTACACTTGAGAGCCTTTATTGCTTATTTGTGCTTATGTACCTATTTCACGATTAAGTGCACTGTAGGCCCGCTTCTGTGTGCTTTCTGTGTTTCTATTTGGTTGTTATTCTTTACCCCTATCTCGGGGATGTGGTGTACACGTTCTGGTGGCCTATCTGCCCCTTCTGCTGGTACAGTGGTCGTGTGCATGCTCCGGAACTGCTCGGGAGACTCCGACGATGCAGGACTTACTGTGCACGACCACTGGACTTACTGTGCACGACCACTGGTCGTGCGCCCCTGATCGTGCGCATTACACCCCCTTTTTCATAATCCTGTCTCGGTAATCGCACGAGCACTGGCCGTATTGTGCACGACCACTGGTCGTGCGCCACTGCTCATGTGCATATATGCTGATGCTTCTTGTCTAGGTTGCAGGTTTATTTGGAAAAGCCGCACGATCATCGACCTACAGTGCGCACGACCACTGGTCGTGCGCCACTAATCGTGCGCACTACTTCTGCTGCCTCCGTATTTAAGGCCCTGCTCCGCGTTTTAGGTCAATGCCTGTCATTTTGCTGCGATCGGAGAGTGCGCGGGAATCGCCATTTCACATCTCCAGCTGCTCCATCACCTCCATCTTCGTCGGGAGGCCATTACCAACTCCTCCGAAGCTTTTCAACATTCCGGCGAAGCCCTTAGCCATTGATGACTTCAACTCCAAGCTTTCCTGCAGAGTTGGTGAACTAGATAACCTAGAGAACGGACTTAAAGGCCTTCGAGGTGACAGATCGTTGGTACCGGAAGCCTCCTTGGACTAAGCCCGGAAGCGGATTGACAACTCGCTACTCCGGCCACGACCCGCGGTTGATCTTTATTCTCTTTTGGTTTACTCCTCTTCCCCTTCCTTTATGTTATAAATGTTTTGAGCAGTGTAATGAACACTTCCATCCCTGAACATCAAGTTTATTTTATTGTTAATGGAATGTTAGTATCTTCTTATGCTTGTGAGTTTTGTTTGTGAATGTGCCTCGCTCACCCCACATCCACTTCATTCCAATGTCTTGTCCGATTGCACTCCACACAAGAACACTGCAATCCATTAGCTTCCCTTCCACTCGCCCAACTGAAGTTCGGCATCACGGCCGACAAACCCACTTCACCTTACGAAGCGGTGCCTTCGACCCGCATAGCTTTTACTAGTTCAGTAGATCAAACATCCACAATCTCCCTACTCCGCTATTTCCTTTTTGTTCTATTTATAACTCTCATAACGATATTCTCGGTATTGTTGTCGTTCTACGCTAAATGCATTCCTCAATAGACCGACACTCGGGGATTTATTCCCAAAACTTTATTACTTGTGCGACCGGTGTGCTTGCCGAATTACACGCATCATCAAACAGTGGTAGCACTAGGGTCCCACACACGCCAACCCAAACCGGGGCAAAAGGCGGTGGCCACAGCTCACCACATAAAACCACCCCTCCAGAGGCCACCAAAACTCCACCACCTGCCACAACCCAAGAGCCGGCGAGCAAAAATTAGCCGAACACCCAATACCACCCATAGAAAAAGGGAAAAGTCACACTAACCATCCTAACGAAACACACGAACCCAAGACAGAAATGTCGAGCCCACTCGACGCGGCGTGAGTGAGCTCCGCTTACTTGACGCCGAAATACTTAGCCGCAAATCCTACACTGGGTGACAGCGTTGAGTGAACTCGGCTCACTCGACGTTGTCGGTGCTTTCCACTTAGGTTAAACGTAAGTTTTAATTAAAACTGCAGCATAAACAGAAAGTTGGAAATTTAATCCCAACCCTCTGTACCATCCTAACTACTCGGGGCTACCGCAACTAAACCTAAACTACCACTACCGCAGCCTCACCCTAACTCTAGCTACACACTGTACACCAAACCTCGGACAAAAGAGAGAACATTGATTTAAATGTAAAAAGGCAAAGAAACAGCCCATGGATGAAATGAAGGAAAAAGGCATCCTATTGTTCTAATTTCTAAGGAGGAAAAAAATAATGAAAACAGAAGTATTGCACAGGAAAAAGAAAATAGAGTAAGAGTTAGACTAATTTGGCAAGGGCAGGAGAGCCACTTGCCTCTACCTCTAGGAAAAATAACAGCTAACACCACAGCTTGGCACCGACGGCAAGATCGGCCACCTAGAAGGCCAAAACTGAAACATGAGGAAAAAGAAAAGCAATCAGATATTATCAACTCCTAGAATCAACCCTAAATCAAGAAAAACTTACATGGAAGGGAAGATCTAGCCGAAAGCAAGCCAAATCCGCTATCATACGAGAAAAACAGGCTCTAACCCTCCCGAAATCGCCGGCCAAAACAACCACCGCCTCCTCTCAAAACCCTTCCGCTGGAAGCTCTCCAGACTCGGGAACGATGAAAATGAGGAGGAAAAATGGTTCACGGCAACAAAAGATGCTCTCAGGAAAAAAAGTACGGAACACGCCCAAGACACGCCCGTGACACGGCCCGACATGCCCGTGTTACGGGGCGTGTACTTACTCGACGAACGTCGATCTCCACTCGACGAAACATGGGACACGCCCCAGACACGCCCGTGACACGGCCTGACATGCCCGTGTCACGGGGCGTGTACTCACACACCTACCCACTCGACGACTCTCGATCTCAGCTCAACGAAACAGGTGACACGGCCTGTGACAAGCCCGTGTCACAGGCCGTGTAACAACTCAAACACCACTCGACGATCGTGGAGCGCCGATCGTCGAATGGAGAGACATGCCCCGTGTCACGCCCGTGTCCGATACGACACGCCCGTGACACGGCCGTGTTCTCACTAAAACACCGCCTGACGACCATCGAGCGTAGCTTGACGAAGGGGGGCACGCCCTGTGACACGCCCGTGTCACAGGCCGTGTTCCTACAAAAACCCCGTCGACCAAAAAATTCGTCGACCAGAGAAACGGGAGCTCTACCCGAGCACGACACTACCTGGGTCACGGGCGTGACCCAGGCCGTGTCACCCAAACTTTTACAAAAAAACTGCTAACTCCTTAGCAAAAGACAAGGCACCAGCCTACTAGCTCGACTACATCAGGCCACGCACAGCACAACAAACATTACAGCTAACAAAACAATCGTCGAAACAACGTGAAAGCAAACGATCCCGGATTTCGACCAAAACTCGCACCGTAGCTAAACTCCAGGCTACGAAAACAACGGTGAGGTCGAAAACAACATCCAACGATCGCACACTCGGGCTAACACCTCCCGAAGCCAAAACACAAGCATTTCCCTAAGAGGCCCAAACGAGTCACCAAAAGAGACTCCGACTAGCTGGGGAAATTTGCCAACAGGCTACAACCAGGCTACACCAGGAACCTAAATAGCTAAGACCACGCTCGACAACGACAAAGGGCCGGAAGTGCGTCATCGTAACGCCAATCCAAGATAAAACAAAACCAAGAAAAACCGGGGGCGTTACAGCCACTCCCCCTAAAAGAAAGTTTCGCCTCGAAACTTTACTCATAACACTCCTATGAAGAAGGAGAGAGAAAGAGCCAGGAAAGGGCTATATATAAATAAATAAAACAGAACATACCCGGCACAAGATCAGGGAAACAGATGAGGGTTATCCTCCCTCATAGCCGACTCCAATTCCCAAGTCTCACTTTCTACATCCTGATTCCTCCATAAAACTTTAACCATAGGAATAGACTTCTTCCGCAACGCACGAACCTGAGAATCCAGAATGCGGACAGGCACCTCCACATAAGAAAGATTCGGCTCCAACTGAGGCACAGAATACAAAACCTGCCTGCCATTCATCACACATTTCCGCAGCTGACTAACGTGGAAGACATCATGCACGCCAGGGAAATTTGCGGGCAAAGCCAGCCTATAAGCTGATATCCCAATCCGCTCAATAATCGAAAACGACCCCATGTACCTCGGGTCAAACTTCCGGTTCTTGCCAAACCGCTTGACTCCGATCAACAGGGAGACCTTTAAGAACACTGAGTCCCCCACCACAAATTCCAAGTCCAATCTACGCCGATTGGCGTTTTTCTCATATCTCTCCTGGGCTATCCGAAGCTTTTCCCGAATAAGCTTCACGGCGGTTTCCATTTCCTCGAGTGCTTCTGGACCCAACAAAGGTCTCTTGCCAATCTCAGCCCAAAACAAGGGAGTCCTGCAGCGCCTCCCATACAAAGCTTCAAAAGGAGCCATTTGCAAGCTTTCTTGATAACTGTTGTTATACGCAAATTCCAAAAGCCACAAGCGCTCATCCCACGCTCCTCCATGGTCCAGAATATAGCATCGGATCATATCTTCCACAATCTGATTTACTTGCTCCGTCTGACCATTGGTCTGCAGATGATAAGCAATGGAATATCTCAAATCTGTACCCAACCCCTCTTGAAGGCTCTTCCAAAAACGAGACGTAAACCTGGAGTCTCGATCTGATATGATACTCACAGGTACACCATGCAATCTGATAACCTCATCCAAATACAGCTTGGTTATCTTCCTCATTGGATAATTGATCTTAAATGGTACGAAGTGAGCACACTTCGTCAATCTGTCTACGATCACCCAAACTGAATCATGCCCTTTAGGAGATCTCGGTAAGCCTGTAATGAAATCCATCGAGATACTCTCCCACTTCCACATCGGAATCTCCACGGGAGTCAGCTTGCCTCCAGGCCTCCCATGGTCGGCTTTCACTCGCCTGCAGGTGAAACACTCTGAAACAAATCTGGCCATGTCCTTCTTCATCCCATACCACCAGGCAATCTGCTTTAAATCATGATACATCTTGGTAGACCCTGGATGGTAGGCAACACTAGATCTGTGGGCTTCTCTGCACACCATATCCCGGATATCTCCAACTGCGGGGATGCAAAACCTGGCACGATACTTCAAGGTACCCGCATCATCTATAGAGAAATATGGTAGTTCACTTTTTTCAACTCGAAGATACAAACGCAGAAGATCGGGATCATCCTTCTGATGCAGTCTCGTAAGCGCAATCCACGAAGGTTCTTCCATTGCCAAGCTACTCTGCGAATCGCAGCTTCCCACAGAAATGTCCATCAAAAGAAACTCTTCCACTAGACGCTCGGGGGAGAGATTGAAAATCTTCCCTGACTTCCGACTCAGGGCATCGGCCACCACATTAGCCTTGCCCGGATGATACTGGATTTCAACATCATAGTCGGCCACGTACTCCAACCACCGCCGCTGGCGCAGATTCAATTCTTTCTGAGTGAAGACATACTTCAAACTCTTATGATCCGTGAAAATCTTGCACTGCGCGCCGTATAGCAAGTGCCTCCACAATTTCAACGCATAGAACATAGCTGCAAACTCCAGGTCATGCATAGCGTAATTCCCCTCGTGAGTCTTTAGCTGCCTCAACCCGTACGCAATCACCTTCCCGCCCTGCATCAATACGCAGCCCAGTCCGACATGCGACGCATCCACATATATATCATACTCACTATCTTTAGTAGGCAAGGACAAAATTGGACCTGAACATAGCCTTCATTTTAGTTCCTCAAAATCCTCCTCACACTTTCCATCCCATATGAAGGCTACATTCTTCTGCGTCAACTTGGTCAACGACGCAGACAAGGTAGAAAATCCCTCTACAAATCATTTATAATAACCAGCTAAGCCCAAGAAGCTCCTGATCACTTTGGGAGTAATAGGCCTCGCCCATTCCATAACATCAGCGATCTTTTCTGGGTCCACCGATATTCCCTCTTTATTAACCACGTGGCCGAGAAAAGAGATTTGAGGCAACCAAAATTCGCATTTGCTCAGCTTGGCGTATAGCTTATGGTCTCTCAGGGTCGCCAAGACAAGTCGCAAATGTCGATCATGCTCCTCCACATCTTTAGAGTACACCAAACCATCGTCTATAAAGATAATCACAAACTTGTCTAGGAAATCCTTGAAAACTCTATTCATCAGATCCATAAAAGCTGAGGGCGCATTAGTCAAACAAAATGACATGACCAAAAACTCAAAATGCCCATGACGAGAGCGGAATGCCGTCCGCGGAACATCTGACGCCCGAATCCTCAACTGGTGATAGCCCGAACGAAGATCAATCTTGGAAAATGAGGCACTTCCACGCAGTTGGTCAAACAAATCGTCAATTCGAGGCAATGGGTACCTGTTCTTAATAGTAACCTTGTTCAGCTCTCTATAGTCGATGCATAGCCTCATCGACCCATCTTTGTTTTTAACGAACAGCACTGGTGCACCCCAAAGCGAAGAACTTGGCCTTATGAAACCTTTTGCCAACATCTCATCCAGCTGAATTCACAACTCTTCCAGCTCTCGCGGGGCCATCCGGTACGGCGCCTTGGCAATAGGACGCGTGCCTGGCTCCAAATCTATAACAAACTCGACATCTCGATCGGGTGGAAGACCGGGAAGATCATCATGAAAAACATCAGAGAAGTCACATACCACAGGAATCTCTTTCAAACACGACACTCGAACAACTGACCCAACCAGAGAGACCACACAGGCAAAACAGCCAGAATCAAGCAACTTCCGAGCACGCACCGCAGAAATGACTGGAGACTCCTGGAGAGAATACCCATAAATGCTCCCAGGCTGACCGTTGTCTTTGACGAAGTCCAAGCGCTTACCCTTGCACTGGATCACAACATCGCACCTTGACAACCAGTCCATGCCCAAAATAACATCGAAGTCCTCCAGGTCAATCACCTTCAGATCTGCCTTGGCTAGAAAGTCCCCCAACAAAATCGGACAATCAAGGACACCCAGGTCCATAACCACAGAGTCACCGGAGGGGAACTTAATGCAAAAGGCACCACCAACACGATTTATGCCCAAACTGAACCGCTCCACGAAGGCTCTAGTCAAAAACGAGTGGGTAGCGCGGGAATCGAAGAGAATGCGTGCACAACGGTTCTTTACCTTAAATCATCCTACAAATAGCGCACGCATCTAAGGTAACAAACGCAAAAATGAAAACTACAACCAAAAAGGAAACATAACGAAATGACTGGGGAGGAGTCGAACCTGAAATAACCTGGGTCGAAGTCTGCGCTTCGTCTGCCGAAAGCACATTCAGCTTCCCCTTTCCTCTATCCAATTGCTGAGGCGGTGGCAAAGCCTGGAGGGGAACTGGCTGCAGAGCAGGCTGGAACTGTGGGCACTTTGTCTTGAGATGACCCTTCTGGCCACACTGAAAACAAACCTTATCTTTTAACCAGCAACGGGCAGCCTCATGCCCCTTCCTTCCACATAAGGCACATACCAAGTCTCCTCTGGGAGCACCCTGAATCGCGTGCACCTGTTCCTTCTTCTGCGCTCCTAACCTTTTGAAACACTTCTCAACGGGGTGGCCTGGCCGGCCACAAAAACTACAAACCTCTTTGTTCCTCTTTCTTGAGATAGCATCAGGTTCCTGAGAGCTCTTCCCTCCAACGGTCTTCCGCTTATCCTTCCTCAACTACTGGCCTCTATTTTTAGCATTCTCAATGGCCTCAACTCTCAAGGCAGCTTCAACCACGCTGGCATAACTGACTGCTCCGTAGGCATTCGCTAACTGCTGAATGTCGCTTCTGAGTCCACCAAGAAATCGCTTAACTCGGTCTGCTTCAACACTCACCAGATCAGGGGGAAACCGACTCAACTTACTAAACTCAATCTCATACTCACTAACCGTGAGTTTCCTCTGCTTCAAATGGAGAAAGTCATTCATCAGCCGGTCCCTCTCGACTGAAGGCAGAAACTTACTCAACAACATCACCTTAAATGACCCCCAAGAGCATCCTGCCACCAAGATTTCTTTCTCCCTCAGCCACCAATTCTTTGCTAATCCCTTGAGCTGGTAGGCAGCGAGCATCACTCTTTGATCGTCCGTAATCCCCGAGTAAGAGAACATCTCCTCAATGGTAATAAGCCAGTCATCCAAAATCATGAAATTTGCCTGCCCATCATAAGTAGGGGCTCTCAGCCGCTGAAACTGGGATATAAACGCCATCTCCGGGGGCACCACAACCAAAGGCACCGGAGGAGCAGGAGGGGCAGGAACAGCTACCCCCTCAGCGGGGTCCGGAACTCTCGGAGCCTGTCCTGCCACCACTGCCACAAGGGACTGAATCTGAGCCTGCATAGCCACCACCTGTCTCGATAAGGCCTCATTGCTCTGCTGCAGGTTTTCTACCAACACCTCGCTCTGCGCTCCTGACGTCTCACCCTCGGATTGGGGGGTCGATCTCGTCACAGGATGTCTCGCCATCCTATAATCGCACAAGCTTTAGATAAAACCTAGCCCAACAACTAGAACAAAACTACCTTGTACAAACAAACACACTTAAATATGAACTTCAACTACAAAACTTACTCTGGGAGTTGTTTTTACCATGATGATGTTATACTTAACCTAAGATGGTTCACCACCATCATACTAACACATGTGCCTAAACCATGAATGCATGTATTTGTATTCTTTTTGACTCAAAAACCATGCGTGTACATATGTCATCTTGCAAATCTTTAGCTTGGCACGTTATGCTTATGAAATGTTATGATATGTATGATGTGCTATGCATTCTAAAAAGGCCTTAATGAATGTCATGGGCAGCGTGCACATGAAAATGTTATGCATCTCATACTACATAACATTCCCATGCAATGAAAAAAAAGAAAACGTGCTAGCCGCATTCATGTGGTGAGGTTATGCATCCCATACTACATAACCCTCACATGTTGCCTCTGAAAGATATGGTACCTAAACACCTAGAGGGGGGGGGGTGAATAGGTGACCTAAACCTTTTTGAAACTTAGTTGGCAGCAAGACAGTTATCTCACAGATTTATACAGCTAACAGCAACAACAGAATATAAACAGTTAATCCACAGCACATCACAGCACAACAGACACACAAATTTATAGTGGTTCCCCAATCTTTGGGTACATCCACTTTCCCCCTTCGCCTATCTAGCAGTGTACTAGATTCGGCCAAACTTCTCCACTATCTCAGAACCCAACTATGTTCCTACACCTCAGGCCCAAAGCCTTACACGCAGCCACCAAGGCCTACACTCAGCCACCTAGGCCTACACTCAGCCAATCAAGGCCTACACTCAGAGTTCTTCAACTCCTACACTCAGGCAACCAAGCCCTACCCTCAGCCTTTATAATATAGGCTTACAATTCACTCAGATCCAATGGATCCTACAAGTTAAAATTGAATTACAATAACTAACTCTACAACTCAGAAAATAAGAGAGGAGTTGAGAGTTTCTTGAAGAGTTCTTGGAAGAACTCAGCCAGATCCAAACTGACTTAGCTTCCTTCAAAGCTTCTTGAGTAGAACTGAATTAGTCTGAATCCTCTGCAGTTGATCCTTGACCTCTGCTTCTTGAGATCCAGATGATTCTGAATCCTTCTTCTCAGCCTTAGTTCCAAAGACTGAATTCTTGATTGGAGCTCTCTCTCTCCAACTTCTTAGATCTGCAGTTGGACTGCCAGATCTTCTTGTGTTGATCCTCTGTGTATCACTTTTCTGATTTAATCTGATCAAACACTTCAATTATTCTCACTACTTGTAATAACAACAATCAATCAGTTTCTGTAAACTATGGGTGCCTATTTATAGGCTTCCTTCATGGTAACCGGCTGGTCCGGTTCATAACAGACTTCTGATTTCTCTGACAGTTGCTGTAGACCGGCTGGATCGGCAGCTGTCATGTCAACCAGTCACTTCTTGAAATTCTCTAACTGTCAGATAGTGTCGAGACTTTCTGTTCTTAAGTGTCGACACTTATAGACTAAGTGTCGACACATGCTGTGTAAGTGTCGACACAAGTCTACAAGGTGTCGACACATATCCTTGTATGTCTCGACACTGATTCTTCTGCATGTGTCGATACTGAAATTGAGTGTCGACACAAGTACTTGTTCTTCATTCTTTAACTGTATTCTCCTAAGTGTCGACACATCTCCTTTGTGTCGACACATCTTCATGTGTTGAAACTGTCAAGTGTCGACACTGCTTCTTGGTGTCGACACAAGTCTTCAATTTTATTTCTTCAGCTGAGTGTCGACACATTCCCTTAGTGTCGACACTTGTACTTAGAATATTTTGTAAACTTTTCTGTTCTTTGCTAAGTGTCGACACATCTCCTTGTGTCGACACTTTCTTCAAGTGTAGACTCTTCAACTAAGTGTCGACACATTGTGCTGGGTGTCGACACTTTCTTCAAGTGTTGACTCTTCTGCATAGTGTCGACACATTGTGTTGAGTGTCGACACTTACTTCAATTACTGATTCTTCTGTTTGTGTGTCGACACATTGTGCTGAGTGTCGACACATTCTTCATATGTTGACTCTGCTGATTGAGTGTTGACACATTCCCTTAGTGTCTGCAGAATTTTGCTGAGTGTCGACACAACTCCAAGTGTCGACACTTTCTGATGTAGACTCAGCTCTTCTAGGTGTCGACACTTCTGCAAAGTGTCGACACAGCTTTTCTGCATACTTCTTCACTGAGTGTCGACACAGCTCCAAGTGTCGACACTTTCTGTCTGGTGTCGACTCTTCTTCCCAGGTGTCGACACAATTACTTCAAGTGTCGACACTGCTTGTCTGGGTGTCGACACAAGCTTTCTCAAGTGTCGACACTTTCCCTCTGGGTGTCGACACATGGACTTAGAAACTTTTAGCTTCAATCCAGTGTATACCTAACCTGCACAAGTAACTCAAACAAACATCAAATACATTTTGATGTATATCATTGAGTTAGGTGAGGCTTCTTCAAATCAGGTACATTTGACCAATGTACCCAACAATCTCCCCCTATTTGAAGAAGTCATAACCCTTAGTCAATGATATACATCACTCATAATTAAAAATTCGAGAATGATGTAAAACAGGTATATGTCAACAGGGTAAACTTAAACATGTAATAAAGCACACATGTATACTCTTTCAGCATTACAGAACAAACAGGAATTAGACACATTCTACTGAACAATCATGAAATATATTTATCAAAAACTGTTCAAACATTGTGTTTAATACATTTTCAATGATTTACAAAAATGTTTAGATGTAACAGATTACAACATTCTTCAGTCTAATCTTAGTCTAATTTTGATCAGGTTCTTTTATAACAATTCCTTTCCCAGCTTGTACTTTGGCCTTTACAGCAGCAGCAGCAGGCTCAGCATTAGCAGTCTTCTTTCCTTTGGAGTCCTTCTTCTTTAGTTCTTCAGCTTTGATTTTCTGTCTCTCAAAGTAATGATAGGGCTTAGGAAAGTACTTGCTAGGCTCCACAGCTGTAGGAGGTAGCTTTCCTAACTTAGCCTTCCTTCTATACTGGACAATGGCTTCCTGCCTAATCTCATGCTTCCTCTATTCTGCCTATGAAAACCATTTGTTCCTTTCATGAGCATTGTCCTTGGCTGCTTTCCAGGCTGTGAGAATGATGTTCCTAGAAGTAGGGCTCCACTGTTCAAAATCTGGCTTCTGCTCAGCTAATTCCCTAAACTTCTTCTTTGACAGCCTTGTCTCTTCTTCTTTGTCCAAAGCCTCTTGCATAGCTGCTGTTATAGGTTGAACTACCTTTTCCAGAACAACATGAGACTTTCCAGCATTTGGACTATACATTGTGCTTACTTCTGCATGAACCATGTCAAAATCTGGAGGTGGATAGATCACCTGAGCTACTTCCTGTTGCTCACCTCCAAGATATGCACTTTGAATACCTGATTCAGCTACATTATCATCATCACACAGGGGAGGATAGCCCAGTGTAGCTCTGATGGAGTTAGAGATCCATTTGGCATGGTCAGAGCTAGCTTTGACTAACACCCTCTCCCCCTTTATGACTTCTTGTTCAACATGATCTCTTACATCATCTTTCTGGAACCTGATTTGGCTGTCCAAGTACCTGATTCCATCCTTAAAATAAGGTTTAAGCTTTGTAAGCTGTTCAGAAATGACCTTCTATGAATCCTTAATTGCAGTCTTGACAGCAGCAATTTCATCTTGAAATGCTTTATCAAATTCAGCCTTTACAGCAACAGATGATGTGGAAGGTTCAGCAGTCTTAGTCTTAGTTCAGTGACTATAGCATTGTGAGATGCAGTCAAATTATCATTCATTCTTAATTGATTTTCCAGCACATAGCCTTGTTTCAATGCTATATCATCTACCTTTTCTTTTATCTGTTCTTGATGTTTAGCCAGGTACACCACTGCATTTCCACCCTTGTGGAAGCATTCATTCATTTCCTTTTTATTCAGGTTCATCTCAAATCTTATTGACTTGATGTCTTGAGCTAAGTCAAATTGTAAAGACTTGTGGCCTTCATCAATATACTTCTCTATGGCCCTCCTGTGCTCATCCAGCTTAACTTGCATTGCTACCATTAAGCCAACTGTAATCAGTTGATGGAGCTTGTTGGACTAGGGAGTGTTGAGCAACAGTTTGTAGAGCCTTCTTGTAGCTCTGACTCCTCCTTTTGAATACAAAGAATTGCTTCTTCTTGGCTTGTTCAGTCTCATCTTCCTCAGACTCTGAAGTACTGGCTATATTCACCCTATCCTTAGGGCTTGATGATTTGTCAGCTTGCACATCAAGTGCTTTCTCACTTTCCTGCCTTATAGGCTCTTCCTGAACTTGCAGTGTCTCCCCTTCAGCAGCAGCACCTTTCTCTTCAGCAGCAGCAACTTTATCCATGTCAAAGTCCTCCTGTTCTAGATTTAGAAATAGATCTTCCATGGTGTATTCAGGAGGTGACTGTGCAGGAGATGTACTTGGTTCTTTCAACTACTTTATCAGGAACAACATCTGGTTCTTGATTTACTTGCTGAGTTTGCTGATGGACATCAGACAAATCAGAATCTATTACAGAAAAATCTAAAGTATTGAGGTCAGAAAGTACCTCTTGGATAATGAGTGTAGCTTGCTCACTCTCCAGTGTAGAGGGTTGTTCTACAGCTGGAGGCTCCCCCTGGCTTGGATCCTTTTGTATGGGGCTAGCTGTAGGCAGCTCCCCCTGGATTTCAGCTGGCTCTTGAGGAGCAGGAGACTTCTCTGCAGCCACATCTATTGGACTATCAGGAGTGAAAACAACTTGTTCTTCACTACCTGAACTGCTGGAGGACTCCTGAGTTACAGGAGCAATCTTCCTCTTCTTCTTTGGAGGTGAATCTTTCTTAGAAACTTGCTTCTCAGGGGTGGACAGTTCCTTTGACAGCACCCTTTCCCACCTTGAGAAGATCCTCATGTCCATCTTTCTCATGTGGTTGATTTTGCTACCTGCAGCAGTGCTCATGACCTCTGGTATTATACCAGCCAGGTAGAGACTAGTATCCTGCCCAGATTGGGCTTCTTCAGACTTTCCTTAACTTTCTCAAACACAACCATTGACCAGTCTGTTTTGAGGTTGAAGATGATTCTGGTCATAACACTGAACATGGAGGCTGACACCCTGTCATGCCCTCCAGTCTTACTGAGTATAACTTTACCCACAATTTTCTGACAGGAATTTTCCTTGGGTATTCATCCTCTCCTGTTGAATACTGATCCTATCTTTAGCTTAGGATCAAGACCACACCAGGTAAGTGCTTCTCTTCTCTTAGATGTAGTCACTTCCTCTTCTTCTTGAATTTTAGGTAAGCTGAAGTACCTTTCTCAGAGATTTGGGTGAAATCTTGACCCTGGTGCCATGCACTCTTGATTTGATTTGTAACCTGAGTCATCTACAGAAGCTCCAGTAAGGAATTCGAGAACTTCCTTCTTCCATATTTTTGTTGGTTCTGAAACCAAGTACTCCAATCCAGAATCGGTGACTAGGGTTACCACCGATTTGATTTCTTGATCGCCATCGTCGAACGCGCCACGAACGAGCTCATAGCCTTCGTTAACATTCTCCTCAAGCTTGGGAGCCATTAGGGTTTAGAGATTTAGTCTTGAGAAAAGAGAAATGTCGACACAGCAGTTTTGGTCTCGAAACTCTGAAAGCGTGTCGACAAACAAAGACAGAACCCTATTTATACCTTTCTGGTTTGAAGACGAACAGGCGGGATGGATTACTAAAAATGTGTCGACACTGGCAATAAGTGTCGACACTGACTTATAATGTCTCGACACACATGTGTCGACACAAGTTTAAGTCATCAGATTTTATGTGTCGACACTTGGTTAAGTGTCGACACCACACTACTCGACATGTAGTCGAGACTTTACTTAGAAAAATCTGTGTAAAACTTAAGTGTCGACACCTTATGGATGTGTCGACACCAACTCGACATGTGTCGACACTAACATTCTGAAGTGTCGACACAAACTTCCTAGATGTGTCGACACCATTTTCCTGAAGTGTCGACACGTACTATTCTGTGTCGACATAGACTTGTCTATGTGTCGACACCTTTTTACTTAGCCAATTTTTAGTTCTGTAAACTTAGTCTAAGTTTATCATACCTAGTTCAATTTTGAACCTATTGAACTTAGCTTCTTCTAAGGGCTTAGTAAACATATCAGCTATCTGATTATCAGTTTTAACATATTCAAGTGCAATATCATTTCTTTCTACATGCTCCCTAAGAAAGTGATATTTAATCTCAATATGTTTAGTTCTACTATGTGATACAGGATTATTAGCTATTGAAATAGCACTTGTAGAATCACAGAAAAGTGGAGTTCTACTTACCTGAAATCCATAGTCTTCTAGCTGATGTTGAATCCATAGAAGTTGAGCACAGCAACTTCCTGCAGCTACATATTCTGACTCAGCTGTGGAGATAGCCACACTAGTTTGCTTCTTACTACTCCATGAAATGAGTCTTCCACCTAGGAATTGACAGGATCCAGTGGTGCTCTTTCTATCTTCTTTGCATCCTGCAAAGTCTGCATCTGAATAGCCTGTTAGATCAAAATCTCCATTCCTAGGGTACCAGAGGCCTAGATAAGGTGTGCCCTTTAGATATCTCAAGATTCTCTTGACTGCAGTCAAGTGAGACTCTTTAGGGCAGGCTTGATACCTGGCACAAACACATGTAGCATACATAATGTCAGGCCTACTTGCAGTCAAGTATAGTAGGGAGCCAACTATCCCTCTATACAAGGTTTCATCTACAGGTTTCCCTGCATCATCCTTGCTCAGAGACATACTTGACCCCATAGGAGTCTTCATGGTACTGGATGAATCCATACCATACTTCCTTATGAGTTCTAGGGTGAACTTGGACTGACATATGGATAGACCACTTCCAGTCTGTTTAACTTGGAGACCCAAGAAAAACTTCAGTTCTCCCATACTACTCATCTCAAATTGACTTTGCATAAGCTTTGCAAACTTTTTGCAAAGGCTACTTTCAGTAGACCCAAATATAATGTCATCTACATATATTTGGACAAGTATGACTTTGCCTCTAGATTCCCTAAGGAATAGAGTCTTATCTATTTTCCCCCTTGAGAACTTGTTCTCAATGAGGAAACTAGATAGGGTTTCATACCAAGCTCTAGGTGCTTGTTTTAACCCATACAATGCTTTCCTAAGTCTATAGACATAATGAGGTAGAGTTGGATCAACAAAACCTGCAGGCTGCTCCACATAGACTTCTTCTTTCAAATTACCATTTAGGAATGCTGACTTCACATCCATTTGGTATACCTTGAATCCTTGATAGGTTGCATAGGCCAAGAACATCCTTATGGCTTCCAGTCTGGCTACTGGAGCAAAGGTTTGATCAAAATCAATACCTTCTTCTTGCCTATATCCTTTTGCAACCAGTCTTGCTTTATTCTTAATGATGACTCCTTGTTCATCTAACTTATTCTGTAGATCCACTTAGTTCCTATCACATTGTGATCTTTAGGTTTAGGAACCAGGTCCCAAACCTTGCACCTTTTGAACTGATTAAGCTCTTCCTGCATTGCTTCAGTCCACTGTGGATCTTGTATAGCTTCTTCAAATTTCTTTGGTTCTATTTGAGACAGAAAACTTGAATATACTACAGCATTCTGATTTCTGCTCCTTGTCTGAACACCTTGTCTTGGATCTCCAATTATCAGCTCTACTGGATGATCTCTTAGATGCCTGTTGGCTGGAGGCATCCTTACTTCTGGTTGAACTTCTTCAGCATCTTCATCAAACTGAGTTCCTTGTACTTCTTCAGCTCCTTGTACATGTAGTTCTCCCCCTGGACATAAGCCATCTTCCTTCTACTTGCTGTCTTGCAGCAGGTACATCTTCTATGGTTAGCTTGTCCATCTTCTTAGTAAGACCTGTGGGGCTGCATACATTGCTAGACAACTCATTGTTAATTAGTTGTGTCTCATCAAAAACTACATGCACAGACTCCTCTACAACTTGTGTAGTCAAGTTGTAGACTCTATAAGCCTTACTATTATTGCTGTACCCAACAAACACTCCCTCTTGGGACTTGGCAGCAAACTTAGTTAAGTAAGACTTTCCATTGTTAAGTATGAAGCATTTGCAACCAAAAATCCTAAATAGGATAGATTTGGTTTCCTGCCTTTCACAACTTCATAGGGGTCTTGTTTAACCTTTTAGTGATGGTAGCCCTATTTATCACATGGCATGCAGTGTTAACTGCTTCAGCCCAGAAATACTCTGGCAGTGATGAATCACTTAATAGGGTTCTACCAGCCTCTATCAAGGTCCTATTTTTCCTTTCAGCAATGCCATTTTGCTGAGGTGTTCTAGGTGAAGAGAATTCTTGAAATATCCCATAGTCTTCACACAGCTTTGTCATGCTTTCAGACTGAAACTCAGTACCATGGTCACTTCTAATTTTGACCACTGTACAGTTCAATTCATTCTGAATTTGCTTAACAAAGCTATGGAAGACACTAGGTGTTTCAGATTTCTGCTTTAAGAAGAACACCCAGGAAAACCTTGAGTAGTCATCAACAACTACAAAGGTATAGACCTTCCTACCTAAGCTGTGAACTGGCATTGGACCAAATAGATCCATATGCAAGAGGTATAAACACCTCACAGCATCTTTGTTGTCTAAGCTTCTAAAGGTGGATTTAGTCTGCTTGCCCTTTTGACAAGCTGAGCAAATGCCATCTTTGACACACTTAACTTGAGGACCATTCCTCACTAACTCTTTGCTAAAGAGTTTGCTAATAGTCTTGTAGTTAAGATGAGCTAGCCTCTTGTGCCACTTGACACAATGAGAGACTGTCTCATCAGCTACAAGACAAACAGGAGAACCATTGTTCTCAATCATAATGTCTAAACAGTAGACATTCCTCTTTCTATATCCTGTCAAAATGATCTCTTGATCACTTGACCTCTTGATATGACAACCATTTTTAACAAATGAGATGTCATACCCTACATCACTTAACTGACTTATACTAATGAGGTTGTGTTTCAACCCTTTAACATAAGCCACTTGAGTAATGGTAACAAGGTTTGAAGAGATGTTACCAAACCCTTTGATGATTCCTTTTTCAGAACCACCAAAGGTCACTTTAGGACCATTTTTGATTGGAATGTAGTCCTTCAGTAGTCCCCTTGTTCCAGTCATATGTCTGGAACATCCACTATCCAAGTACCATGTTGGGGTATGGCCACTTGGATTCACCTGCAAAACAAATTAATGAACCTTAGAACCCAAAGTAAACTTGGGTCCTTGGTGATTGTTAGTTTGCAACTTGACATAGCTACCTGCTGGCTTTCCACCAGGTAACTTGCTACTCAACTTGGCACTGGCATTGTGCCAACAATCCAAGGCAAAGTGGCCAACCTTGCCACAACACCAGCATTCAAACTTGTTGTACCTTTGCTTAGGTACAGACTTGGCTGTCTTGACTACAGCAGGCTTATTGAATGTTGGGGCTTTGCCCTTGGACTTGGACTGATCCTGAACAGTCCTAGCTGGTTTAATAAAACCCAATCCAGCCTTTCCTTTATGATGAACAAATTCATCAATCAAGGGTAGCACTGATTTAGGTTTTGAAAACCTAGCAACTAGCTCTCTTTCCTTCTGGAGATTGATCTCCAGTAACTTAATTTGATCATTTTTAAAGTGATAGTTCCCATCTGAATCACAGTAATGTGTTTCAGCCTGGCTACCTCATTGAGCTTTTGATCAAATTCCTTCTCAAAGTCTGTTGCAGCTGCCTTTAGATCAGCAATTTCCTTTGCCTGACTTTTGGCAAGGGACTTGCTTTTCTTATAGGCTTGCAACAGTACTTTATATTCATCTAAGAGCTGATGAATATCTCCCTCAGATTCAGAAACACTTCCATCACTTGATGAAGATGAATCTGACTCTGAACTAGAACTGAAATCTGAACTTTGAGTTGGACTTTGTACCTGACTAGGTCCTGGCTGCTCCAGGATTTTGGTACTTTCAGTCAATGCCATCAGTCCTTGGCACTGACACTCTTCTTGTTCATAGATTGATTCCATGATCTGCATAAACTCTTCTTCTTCTTCAGCAAATAGCCCTATGTAGGCTTCAGCATCTGTCTCAGTGTCTGAAGAAGAAATGTCTGAAAGAGTCTTCTCATTCTTTGCAACAAAGGACTTCTCCTTCTTTCCTTTGAAGTGAGTCTTCTTTTTGTCACTGGATTCTTTTCTTCTCTCAGGACAATCTGCAATAACATGACCCTGTCTATTGCAGCAGTAACACACTATCTTAGACCCAGTTGCCTTGCTAGTCTTTGTCTTTTTCTTGTCCTTCTTTGAAGGCTTCTTCTCCTGATACTGAACTTCTTTCCCTTTGGAAAATGAAGGTCTGGACCTCCACTGTTTCTTCTTCAGGAATTTCTGAAAATGTCTGGTGAATGCAGCAAAGTCTTCATCACTTTCACTGCTTGTAGACTTTGTGCTAACAGACTCATCAGATTCTGATTCAACTACCTCTGGAGGAGGAGTTGATGACTTAGTCCTGCCCTTTCTAGGTACTTCTGACTTGAAGGCAACAGTCCTTTCCCTGTGCTCAGTCCTTGTTGATTTTTCCTCCTCTTTTCTCACTGACAGCTGCATCTCATAAGACAACAACTTGCCAAACAGTGTGGGAGGAGGAATTTCTCCCAACTTTGCCATTTCTCTGATGGCACAGATCTTAGTGTCCCAATCTTTGGTTAGGGACCTTAAGAACTTATCATTCAATTCATAGTTAGTGAACTCTCTTCCATAGGACATGAGTTCATTAACAATTCTATAGAACTTCTTGTAGCATTCAGTGATGCTATCTCCTCTTCCTTGCCTAAAGCTCTCATACTCTTGATTAAGCAAGGACTTTCTATCTTGCCTAACTTCTTCAGAACCTTCCATATAGACAATGAGGGTATCCCACATTTCTTTTGCTGTTTTACAGTGAATTAGGTTCTGAAAAGTGGCATCATCAATGGCACTTACTATTATGTTTTGTGCCCTTTTGTCCATAGTGGCTAGGACAATTTCATCCTTGGTCATCTCAGAGAAATCCTTTGGAGTCCTCTGATTTGCATCCAATACTGAGATCTTCATGGGCACATATGGCCCCTCTTTGACTGTGATGTAGATTCTAGGGTCAGAGGCTTCCATGAACAGCCTTAACCCTTTCTTTCCAGATTCCAAAAATCTCTTTTCTGCATATGGGCAGTTTCATTGAACCCAATTCCTTGTGATTCTCTGAAGAACCCATGTTTCTTGATTTTCTTGAAACTGTGTTCTGACTTACACTGAATCTGCCAAACTGGATCTCCTCAGACAGTTAGTCCTTTTTGAGGAACCTGCCTCTGATACCACTTGAAAGATATGGTACCTAAACACCTAGAGGGGGGGTGAATAGGTGACCTAAACCTTTTTGAAACTTTGTTGGCAGCAAAACAGTTATCTCACAGATTTACTACAGCTAACAGCAACAACAGAATATAAACAGTTAATCCACAGCACAGCACAGCACAGCAGACACACAAATTTATAGTGGTTCCCCAATCTTTGGGTACATCCACTTTCCCCCTTCGCCTATCTAGCAGTGTACTAGATTCGGCCAAACTTCTCCACTATCTCAGAACCCAACTAGGTTCCTACACCTCAGGCCCAAAGCCTTACACTCAGCCACCAAGGCCTACACTCAGCCACCCAGGCCTACACTCAGCCAATTAAGGCCTACACTCAGAGTTCTTCAACTCCTACACTCAGGCAACCAAGCCCTACCCTCAGCCTTTATAATATAGGCTTACAATTCTCTCAGATCCAATGGATCCTACAAGTTAAAATTGAATTACAATAACTAACTCTACAACTCAGAAAATAAGAGAGGAGTTGAGAGTTTCTTGAAGAGTTCTTGGAAGAACTCAGCTAGATCCAAACTGACTTAGCTTCCTTCAAAGCTTCTTGAGTAGAACTGAATTAGTCTGAATCCTCTGCAGTTGATCCTTGACCTCTGCTTCTTGAGATCCAGATGATTCTGAATCCTTCTTCTCAGCCTTAGTTCCAAAGACTGAATTCTTGATTGGAGCTCTCTCTCTCCAACTTCTTAGATCTGCAGTTGGACTGCCAGATCTTCTTGTGTTGATCCTCTGTGTATCACTTTTCTGATTTAATCTGATCAAACACTTCAATTATTCTCACTACTTGTAATAACAACAATCAATCAGTTTCTGTAAACTATGGTGCCTATTTATAGGCTTCCTTCATGGTAACCGGCTGGTCCGGTTCATAACAGACTTCTGATTTCTCTGACAGTTGCTGTAGACCGGCTGGATCGGCAGCTGTCATGTCAACCAGTCACTTCTTGAAATTCTCTAACTGTCAGATAGTGTCGAGACTTTCTGTTCTTAAGTGTCGACACTTATAGACTAAGTGTCGACACATGTTGTGTAAGTGTCGACACAAGTCTACAAGGTGTCGACACAATCCTTGTATGTCTCGACACAGATTCTTCTGCATGTGTCGACACTGAAATTGAGTGTCGACACAAGTACTTGTTCTTCATTCTTTAACTGTATTCTTCTAAGTGTCGACACATCTCCTTTGTGTCGACACATCTTCATGTGTTGAAACTGTCAAGTGTCGACACTGCTTCTTGGTGTCGACACAAGTCTTCAATTTTATTTCTTCAGCTGAGTGTCGACACATTCCCTTAGTGTCGACACTTGTACTTAGAATATTTTGTAAACTTTTCTGTTCTTTGCTAAGTGTCGACACAGCTCCTTGTGTCGACACTTTCTTCAAGTGTAGAGTCTTCAACTAAGTGTCGACACATTGTGCTGGGTGTCGACACTTTCTTCAAGTGTTGACTCTTCTGCATAGTGTGTCGACACATTGTGCTGAGTGTCGACACATACTTCAATTACTGATTCTTCTGTTTGTGTGTCGACACATTGTGCTGAGTGTCGACACATTCTTCATATGTTGACTCTGCTGATTGAGTGTTGACACATTCCCTTAGTGTCTGCAGAATTTTGCTGAGTGTCGACACAACTCCAAGTGTCGACACTTTCTGATGTAGACTCAGCTCTTCTAGGTGTCGACACTTCTGCAAAGTGTCGACACAGCTTTTCTGCATACTTCTTCACTGAGTGTCGACACAGCTCCAAGTGTCGACACTTTCTGTCTGGTGTCGACTCTTCTTCCAGGTGTCGACACAATTACTCCAAGTGTCGACACTGCTTGTCTGGGTGTCGACACAAGCTTTCTCAAGTGTCGACACTTTCCCTCTGGGTGTCGACACATGGACTTAGAAACTTTTAGCTTCAGTCCAGTGTATACCTAACCTGCACAAGTAACTCAAACAAACATCAAATACATTATGATGTATATCATTGAGTTAGGTGAGGCTTCTTCAAATCAGGTACATTTGACCAATGTACCCAACACCTCTTATGGTGGATCCAATACAAACACATATTATGCATCCCATACTACTAATATGCCCATGATACTGCTTTATGCTCATGGTGTAGTGTTCGTGCTTTAGCCAAGACGTGCTGATGACATATCGGTGTGTGTATGGTATGACCTAACCACTAATGCAACAGGGAAAGTTCCGACCATTTGTCAAGCACCTTCCTCTGATACCAACTGTCACAACCCGCATTTTCTCAATGATAAAATCGTATCAGAGCAAGAGAAAACACGTGCCGTGTGTGCCACGTGGTGCAGGGATAACTGCACACGCTCAGGCAAGACTCCAGCCTTTAATTTAAGGAAAATCGTTGATAATTTAAAAGAAAACCAGTTATATTGAAAGGTCGTATCCCTCGGCACGTGGATCAGCTAGTCCACAATAAAATTATATTTATACGCAGCAGAAAATACTTGGTTCAATTAAGTTGGCACCCTAAAGGAGCATAAGTGTCCCCGAGGGACGACTCATTTAAATCACGGCTCTAAAGTGAATATAATATATATATGAAAGATAGTCTTTTACGCTAAGGAAATATAGTGTCTTTGTTTTATAAATATGTTATGCATGATGTACATCTAATAATTCTTTTTAGGGTTTAAAATATCTAACATGCAACCTAGCATAAATCATTCCCAGAAGCAAGTAAACAACCACAAATAGGCAAAAACAACAGTTTAAGTTCATACCAGCATCGCAAAAGCCACCAGTGGGCGCCAACAACCTGACACGCACCCACTGGTGAGTATGTATATCTATACAGAAAGGTAAAGAACTACCTCACAAATCGGGGATCCGCTATCTTAGTTACCATACCCAAGAGCCACCAACTAGCCCCTCCAAAAAACTAGCCGTAGAACTAGCTACAACTGGGACCTATAGGCATTCGAGAAAAGAACACCTCAGCAAGAAAATAATCAAAAGGTAAATAAGCATTAGATTAATGAGAAATAAAAGAAGGTTTTGCCAACCCGGCAACAACTGCTATAAGCAAAAGAGAGGGCATGACAGTAAGAAAAGAGTACTGTCTAAAGCACAGCAAAGCACACCAAGTGCGAGTAATAAAAGCAACCACGCCCTACAAAGAGTCTGCCAGCAACAAGACATATACATATCTGCCTAAAGAAAGAGAAAACATAAACAGGAAAGGGACTACAGTCCTAACACGTGGGTGAGTGGCAGTGGTCAAAACAGGATCTGAATACGTAACCAAAACAGATCCAAAAAGGCTAAGGGTCAAACAGTGACATCACTAGGATCCCACACACGCCAACCCAAACCGGGGAAAAAGGCGGTGGCACAGCTCACCACATAAAACCACCCCTCCAGAGGCCACCAAAGACTCCACCACCCTGTCACAACCCAAGAGTCGGGAGCAAAAATTAGCGAACACCAATACCACCCCCTAGAAAAAGGGGAAAAGTCACACTAACCATTCTAAGGAACACACGAACCCAAGACAGAAATGTTGAGCCCACTCGACGCGGCGTGAGTAAGCTCCGCTTACTTGACGGCGAAATACTTAGCCGAAATCCTACGCTGGTGACGGCGTTGAGTGAACTCGGCTCACTCGACACTGTCGGTGCTTTCCACTTAGGGTAAACGTAAGTTTTAATTAAAACCGCAGCCTAAACAGAAAGTTGGAAATTTAATCCCAACCCTCTGTACCATCCTAACTACTCGGGGCTACCCCAACTAAAACCTAAACTACCACTACCGCAGCCTCACCCACTCTAGCTACCCACTGTACACCAAACCTCAGACAAAAGAGAGAACATTGATTTAAAAGTAAAAAGCAAAGAAACAGCCCATGGATGAAATGAAGGAAAAAGGCATCCTATTGTTCTAATTCTAAGGAGCAAAAAAAATAATGAAAACAGAAGTATTGCACAGAAAAAGAAAACAGAGTAAGAGTTAGAAAATTTGGCAAGGGCAGGAGAGCCACTTGCCTCTACCTCCAGGAAAAATAACAGCTAACACTCACAGCTTGGCACCGGCGGCAAGATCGGCCACCTAGAAGACCAAAACTGAAACTTGAGGAAAAAGAAAAGAATCAGATATTCTAACCCCTGAATCAACCTAAATCAAGAAAAACTTACATGGAAGGGAAGATCTAGACGAGAGCAAGCCAAATCCGCTATCACACGAGAAACACGGGCTCTAACCTCCCGAAATCGCCGGCCAAAACAACCACCGCCTCCTCTCAAAACCCTTCTGCTGAAGCTCTCCAGACTCGGGAACGATGAAAATGAGGAGGAAAATGGTTCACGGCAACAAAAAGATGCTCTCAGGAGAAAAAATACGGAACATGACCAAGACACGCCCTGACACGGCCCGACACGCCCGTGTCACGGGGCGTGTACTTACTCGACGAACGTCGATCTCCACTCGACGAAACACGGGACACGCCCGGACACGGCCCAACATGCCCGTGTCACGGGGCGGTGTACTCACACACCTACCCACTCGACGACGTCGTCTATCTCAGCTCGACGAAAGTTGACAGGCCTGTGACACGGACGTGTCACAGGCCGTGTACCAACTCAAACACCACTCGACGATCGTGGAGAGCCGATCGTCGAACGTAGAGACACACCCCTTGTCACGCCCGTGTCCGATACGACACGCCCGTGACACGGCCGTGTTCTCACTAACACCGCCTAACGACCATCGAGCGGAGCTCGACGAAGGGGACACGCCCTGTGACATGCCCGTGTCACAGGCGTGTTCCTACAAACCCGTCGACCAAAAATTCGCCGACCAGAGAAACGGTAGCTCTACCCAGCACGACACGCCCTGGGTCACGGCGTAACCCAGGCCGTGTCACCCAAACTTTCACAAAAAACTGCTAACTCCTTAGCAAAAAGACAGGCACCAGCCTACTAGCTCGGCTACATCAGGCCACGCACAGCACAACAAACATTACAGCTACAAAACAATCGTCGAAACGACGCGAAAGCAAACAATCCGGATTTCGACCAAAACTCGCACCGTATTAAACTCCCCGCTACGAAAACAACGGTGAGGTCGAAAACAACATCCGACGATCGCACACCGGGATAACATCTCCCGAAGCCAAAACACAAGCATTTCCCAAGAGGCCCAACCGAGCACCAAAAGAGACTCCGCTAGCTGGGGAGATTTGCCAACAGACTACAACCAGGCTACACCAGGAACCTAAAGAGCTAAGACCACGCTCGACAACGGCAAAGGGACGGAAGTGCGTCATCATAATGCCAATCCAAGATCAAACAAAAACTAAGAAAAAACCGTTGGTGTTACAAGTGTGTCCCATAAGTCATCGACCTAAGTACAAATTTCTCGTTCTAGCTCAGAGAATTGTCTCTGTGTTTGTCGAGCTGAGGTGTTGGGTAATGTGATAAGCCCGGATCCGCGACCGCCCTCGAGTTTTCCAGACCGTTCGGTCTGCTTATTCAGCCCGCCAAACCCCCAAAGCCGGGCCGGTCTCCATGTCCACCGCTGCCAGCACCGCCCTGCTCAGCTACGAGGCCAAGGACCAGCCGTCAGCTCGCATG